>NJDD01000712.1:125224-155605 GCA_002245505.1 Calephelis nemesis | reverse complement strand
CAAGATATTAAAACTTGTTATGCTCGAATTTCGACCAATGGGCGACCACTGGTATAGATAATAAGTCTTTAGGATATTTGAAACTTTTTACTGTTATGCTAAATATAGAGCTTTATTTATTGGTAGAGCTTACATTTCTAATATTGTATGTAGATAATATAATACAAAACATTTAGGTATACTGTTCCATATAAACTGGATAGTAAGATAAGAAAATAATAGCTGCAATGATAATATTAATATGCGTATATAAACATTATACAATATACACAAGTCAATTTTTTAACTACACCATAAAAGTAATACTTATGTGCATCCTAGCCCTGCAGACGTTGTTATACAAAAAACATATCAACTGTCTACCTACCTCGTAAAATAGATGTTCTATCATCATCACTCACACCTCATATATATTTATATATTATATATATTTGCACACCAAAAATTGGTAGAATATGTAGAAGCACCTAAATAATTTTGTAACATCTTTGTAACACTCATATTACGCAAATAAATATTTTTTCTTTCTTCACCTCATGACAGATGATGGATTTCTGCGACGTTTCAGTTAAGTAGATTTTGCCTAGGTACTGAGGATGGTAATGGGTAAGTACGTGAGTTTCTTCACGTTCCAACAAGGTGGATCCAGGGCACCCATAATCAGCCGACGGCACTACTTAGTCCCAAAATGTGATAGGTGAACCCTACCGCTAACCGAGAGAAATCCAAACACGGATAACATTGTTTTTAAATAGAAAAAAAGTTTTGGCGCCATCGAGAGAAAAGATGGTTAAAGTTTTTTCATAATTATTGAATTTCGTGTTAAAATTGAGTGACATTAGTCAATTTTGGTAGCATTTTGTACAATTTTGTTCAGTGAAAAAGCACAAATGAAATAATTGTTAAGAAATTGGCGTATCGTGTATTTCCTCGTTGCCGCCAAATCTCATTACAGAGCTTGTGTAATGAGCCACCGCTTTACCCAAGAGCCTGACATGACTTCCTGACGACTTATGACTGATGACTAATTATAATTAACTGAAAATGATATAAAATTCGATGCTAATTTCCACTTGACTAATGGCTAAATACTAACGCGAGGGCCAAAACCTTAAGGAAAGAAAGAATTGAAAGAAATAGAAAAAAAAATTAAGAAAAACTATTTTTAGATACCTACCCCGAGTATTGAACCTTAAAATGATGAGATGGGTAGCCATCACTAACACCTGACATCTAGACCACAGAGGTATACACATTACGAATACAGGGTACAGGTAATAAGTATAAGGTACAAAGTAATCAATTTATTTAGAGTGCTATGTGCATAAGTAAAAAAAAAATATTTCATTTCAGACCTAGTATATCGACGAATAGTACAGATGGACGTTGCCACAGAGTATAGAAGACGATGGAGGAGTTTTACCCAACTGTCCTTTTTTATATTTGGGCTAACAAAGTAACTCCAACAAATGCATAATAAAGTTAAAAAATCTAGAATTCCCTAAAAACTTATCGAAAAACTCTCGACCACGTTTGTTTTTATTTTGGAGTCACTGGATTGGGAGTTATAATGCCGCAGACTGTACACACATACACACACACACACATACATGCACATAGACGTCAAACTTGTCAAAGTAAAAAAATACGATTTTCTTCTAAGTTATCATTCTCAACTTTTTTATTCATTAACTAGCTGCGCCCCGTGGTTTCACCCGCGTAAGTCCCAATCCCGCGGGAACTCCGGGATAAAAAGTAGCCTATATGTTATTCTGGGTCTTCAGCTACCTACATACCAAATTTCATCGTAATCGACTTTGCAGTTTTTGCGTGAAAGAGTAACAAACATCCATGCATCCATACATCCATACATACAAACTTTCGCATCTATAATATTAATAAGATTTGTAGAAAACTATAATATGAGTCCCAATAAGCCAATCTATCTGTTTATTATGTTTATGTGAATCTACGTAATTAAGTAAACTAGTGGTCGCCCATTGGTCGAAGTTCGACCATAATAACATTTAATATCTTGTTGATAAGAAAGCCATCTTCATTTGTCAAGATTTGTCAAGATTTTGTGTCAAACTTTTTAGTGCGTCATCTGTGACCTTTTATCGTTATCATAAATATATTTGTTTGTGTGTGTCAAATGCATGGTAGTATGGGTAATGTTTTATTTATCGATTTAATGTACTTTATGAGCATTGTTATTGAAAAATATTAGCGTTCTTCACTTCTCCTACACATAAACTATAAATGTGCCCAATTTTATACTCCTGCGTCGGCTCAATTTTCGTAAAAAGTGGTCCAAAGTTTTGACATCATGCATTAATATATAGATGCTTTTCGACTAGTAAAAGTCAATAAAAATCACCCGGATTCTCTTATGATAGGCGACAACTTTGGCTTACTAACTGATAATATTTGGTTTTTGATTGAATTGACATTTTTGATTCGTTTTACCCATGGATACTCGCAATCGAGAGACTTATGTTTGATCGTTGTCTTACCACATCAAAAAGAATGGCATTGTAACTATTACAATACGTGAATAATTAATACAGATATAAAAATAAATATAGAAATATAAATATAAAATATTACTTTTTGTTACTTGTGTTACGTTATTAAATGTATTCTGATTCCAGCTGTTTAGCAAAAACAAAACTTGCAAATTGATTTTCAGGACCTCCATTCTATGTTTCATTACTTCTTGAATCTGGTCCGGTGCATATTAAATTTTAAAGTAGGAGAGAGAGCATACATAAACTTCCGTCCAATTGTATAAAGTAGTTGATACACTTTCAGGAAGAAAACTCATTCGCTACCTAATAAGGTTGTATATTTAGTTACTGCAAGTTTTTACAACTCGTACAATATAGTCAAAAACTTCTACCTAATTATATTGTAATTGAAAAGATGCTATTCTTTAAGGAAGAAGAAGCAAACGAGATACAACAAAGTATTTTCTCTACTCATGTTATGTACTTAAAGGCTACTTTTTAATTCGACGTCTTAGCTCTCTCGTGACAACTAAATAACTATAATACGTGGGAAGCCGCGGGGTATAGCTAGTTGTTATATTTTTTGAACTGTTACCGCGTCTTTGCTCGCGTGGCAGTTAATATTCTAACTGATTAAAGCCCATTAATAGGGACTTTCAAATAAACTTTGAACCCCTATTTCACCCCTTTAGGGGTAGAATTTCCAGAAACGCTGAAATACTTGTCATAATTTTAGCCGTGATATCGATTAACATCTTAGAGAGATTTTGAGTTATATTTAATAATGCATATTTTAATTTACCCAGGTGAGATAATTGAAAAGAACAACGGCGAGCTTCTATACATTGACGGACCCAAAAATAAGTACACACATACATACATATCTTCACGCCAAGTACCTGACGGGGTAGGCAGAGAGTATCAAGTGCCAGACTTCACGATCCAGACAAACCCCCTTCACATTCATTACTAAAAATAAGTAGTATAGTAATTATTGCGAACAAAAAAGTAGATCAAACATATGGCTCTTTGCTTTTTTATTGCGTTTGAATTAATTAAAATATCATTCAAAAGTCGGACATAGACTGATACTGCAGACTTTTCCTTATACACTTTCATATCAAGCAGTGCACATTTGATTGATTTTTTGCAAGCCGGAACTAATCCGGCTATTGTGCAAAAATGTGTGTCAAACGTCTCGAGGCATTGACCTCGCGGTCAACTTACGAAACAAGAAGAAACTGGGTATAATAAATATAACAGGAAAAAGTGACAATCTACGTACCTATAGTTTAACACCTTGAAGGTTGGTTAATGAAATTTATACGGAACACTAAAAAACTTCATTAGTAATTGTTAATAATGTCGGGATTGGAAAAACTTACGTACTAGCTTCCGCCTGCGACTCCGTCCGCGCGGATGTCGGTCTTCGCGTGATAAAATTGAAAAATTAAGATTTATTTTTTATACGTATTTTTTAGGATTTATGCCTAGGATAATAAGGTATAATTATACCAAGTTTCATCGAAATTGAACCGTTTGTTTTCATGTGATGCCTGAACATACAGACAGACAAAAGTTTTTTTTAATCACATATTTGGGTTTGGTATTAATCCAGTAACTACTGGATGCTATTTATTTTTCAATATTTTCAATGTACAGAGTTGACCCTTCTACAGATTTATTATATTATGTAAAGATAAGATGATGAATATGATTCCGCGATATATGCAAGTAACCTTTAAAGTTTTTACAAACATTTATGTATAACTTATCCCTATTAATATTATAAATGCGAAAGTTTGTATGTTTGTTACTTCTTGACGAAAAAACTGCTCAACCAATTTTCATGAAATTTGGCACACACATAGAGGGTTGAACCTTGGATTAACACATAGGATAGTTTTTATTATCAAAAAATGTTTTCAAGGAGCATTTCACCACGCGGACAACGACGCGGGCAACAGCTACTTTCCTATATTTTATATCCTATTAATATTATAAATGCGAAAGTTTGTGTGTTGGTAATAATAACTTCTTCACGAAAAAACTGCTCAACCGATTTTCATGAAATTTGGCATAAACATAGAGGGTACCTTGGATTAACACACAGGATAGTTTTTGTCGCCAAAAAATTTTTACGTGGGGCCATTAACCACGCGGACAATGTCGCGAATAACAGCTATTTTCCTGTTTTTCCTATGTTTAATATGTCTAGATTTGTTTAAGAAGCAAGAAAGATATGAATAATGGTGGAGTGTGTAAAAGAGATAAAAAGTTTAGTAATGATTCCTTAATTTTTAAATAATATCTACAGTGTCGCAGTATGGTCAACAGATGTTTAAAATATATTTATGTTTAGAAAATGCAGATAACAAAAGTTTACAAAAAGTGACAGATATTTCAAAATAGATTATTCAAAACAAATAAACTGACAGATAATATTTGTATGGCTTACTAAAATGTGATTTCATTTTATCAATAACAAAAACCCTTATCAAATAACTTATCAGTGTGTTAAGCGTTTTTGAACCTTTGGTTAAATAAACTGAGGGCTGTACCCTCGGGAAATCAGCTCATAGCTAACATGTATTTAGATAATATTATAGTCGAAACGTGTACGTAGAAGATACTGTAAAAATAACTGGGTTACGGGTTTCTGTGCTCTATATTTTTTTGTTCATTACCTTGGACAAATAATGGATTTGTATCGAGTTTTACTAAAGTCGGTGAGGCACTCCGTATGTCTAATATCTTACGTACATACGTACATATCTTCACGCCAAGTCCCTTATAGGGTAGGCAGGGAGTATCGAGTGGCACCCCCTACGATCCTGACAAATCTGTATATGTGGCTTCCTTCACATTAATTACCCTTTTCAAGCAAAACACGCAGGTTCGCAGACTATTGACACCCTCCTCTTAATATCTTTAAGCGAAAAATCCATCAACAAGGAGAAAATTCATACTAAGGAAAAATGTAGGTGCACCGTTTTGGTCCGGATCCTCGGAGTAGAGTAGACATTCTGCCCTCTCTCTGTAAGGCAGCTTTTAAGAGGCGAGCACAGGTCAAAATAAAGGTCAATACCAACAATACCACGGGTGGAAGAGTGCTATGCGGTGGCTTGGCCGGGTAGGTATCTACTTGTTCCTGCCCCACTAATGACTCTGTCATGTTCCGAGTCGCCGGTAGACTTGTACAATTGGCCCAGTATCCATTAGGAACAGGAGAAAAACATCCACAACTAACAGGACAGTGACTAACCTGATACATATCTGGTGCATGTGAGCCACGGTTCTCTATTACCATGAGGAGATCCTTATGCTTGTTCGCTTACTTCTCACAAAAAAAATTAACGGGAATATTAGAAGATTTTAAACTATTATTATTACTTTGTGAAACGAGAAAGGTTTGTGTTGCAAAACTGATTGGGATAAAGTTTTAGTTATTTAGTTTTGTAGGTATGATATGATATGTAGACTCCATACATGTTACGAGTAAAGAGGCATCGAGTAAGGCGGATTCATTAAAAAATGTCAATCCATAAGCAATTTCCCCGTGTTGGTCCGAGTTTCTTTGCAGAATAGACCATCTGCCTTCCTGCCAGACAGCTCGTAAAAGGCGAGCATAGGCTTCCCGTCACTAACACCGTGACATCTGTCTAAGTGGTATAGTCTCGCAGCGACTCGTCCCGATTGGTACCACCGCCTTACCTATTCCTGCAGCCTTAACGTCAGTACTTGCCGTCGACGTGTTCCGGATCGGAGGATAAGGTACTCGGCCTGAGGTTTGCAACGCACCATAATCACCTTTGGTGTCTCTAGACGGTGTGAGTTTTTTACCATCGGGAAATCCGTTTGCTTGTTTGCCTTCCTATATCAAAATAATCTAGTTTCTAAATGAAAGAAAAAAGGAGTATTGGAAAAATAACATTTATAAAACGTTCGATAACTTTAATAAGCTCCGGAAAAGATTAATCAAGTTTCTTTTGAACAAACAAATTATCCGAAGGGTCCAAGGTTTGATTGATTCTACCATTAATTGTTCTTTGCAGCCGCCGAGCTTTGTGAAACGGTTGAAATACGAGGAAGCAACCATTTCTAAAGATTTTGGAGAAAACTGTTCGTATTCAATCGGCCTGCGCTATTCTGTTCGCGTGGATCACGCAAATGCAATTTTGTTAAGAATAACTAAAAATCCACTTAGATATTATTCAATCCTGTGAAATACTTGTGATATAAAGTTTATAATGTCAAGTATTGCATAAATAGAAAAAAAAGGGGTTGCACTTCGGGAGTGCCGGCAGAAGTGAATACTTGAATCATGAATATTAACATTGTGCATTTTTGGTATTTTGGAATGGTTAGGGAATAACTTTTCACGAATTGTTTTAATTATCAGTATGAAAGTACTATAATTTATGTGGTAGAATTAAATATTAATTAATTGCGCTATCGTACACAAACATGACAACACGAACATTCGTGCAAGCGCCCTTCGCTGTTTTACGAATTTTAAATCAGGTCACTTGTCCTGCCGCGAGTTTAGAAGTTTTTACCAATTCCAAAAAAGGGCTCAACGCCGCTTAAGAAGTTTTCACTTCAAAATACATGTAAAATATCCATACTCCATTAAGTGTAGCATATAATGTATATGTCGCAGTAAGATAGATGAAGCCGTAATATAGTTATATCCCTAGGGATATAATTATATACCGTAACATACTTATACGAAAGCGATTCATTACTATCTCACTAGGAATATAGTTTTAAAACCGTCCAAGTTTAGTGAAATAGAAATCTACCATAAGTAATTAAATAAAACAATATTCTATTGGTTTTATCTTTATTAAATAAACAACTTTATGTATCCTGCAGTTAGTTACAGTACTTTGTGGCATTGACACGTAATAAAGTAATTTCAATTATAATTAAAACGATCATATTTTTTGTAATTTAAACATTAACAATACAATTAAAACTAGTCAAACACTAAAAATCTTTTAAAATTATTCAACAGTTTTGAGATGTCTTTATTTCTTATCAACTAACTTACGATCATAGTTTCCTAAAAGTATTTTTTAATTTTTGTTCAGACAAGAGGAATCATGATATCTAGAACTATATAGCACTGAATGCTTCTTACAAGCATATCTTTTAGTAGAACACTGTATATTCGAGTTTTTATAGGAACATTTTAATTATGCTAGGCCACCAAAGCGCGACAGTTTTTGGCATATTTCTCTCACAAGTTTTCATTCGGTATCTAGGATCATTCAAAGTAATGTTTGAAATATGTATTGCTTTTTTCTTTGGGTGAAACTAATATACCTACTATCGTTTTATTTAATTATTTATAGTAGATTTCTATTTCACTAAACTTAATCTAGTAATATAAGTATATCACTAAACTTGGACGGTTTTATAACTATATTCCTAGTGAGATAGTAATGAATCGCTTTCGTATGGCTATGTTACGGTATATAATTATATCCCTAGGGATATAACTATATTACGGCTTTATCTACCTTATTGGGACATATATACAGGTTGACATTTGAAGTACCAGCCAAATTTTAAGAAACTATTTGTAATCGATAACACTTAAGATCTATAAAGTAATAAAAAAATAAAAAAAAGCAATTTACATATCTATATACATAAAAGAAAGTGGTGTTAGTTACACTATTTATAACTCAAGAATGGCTACACCGATTAGGCTGAAAATTGGTAGGGAGGTAACTTAAAACCGGGAGAAGGACATAGGATACTTTTTACTCTGTTCAATTGTGAGGAAACTGGGAAAAACAACATTTTAATTTTTTCCCTACAAACTAAACGGGCGGAACGAAGTTCGCGGGAACAGCTGGTTTTACATATTACATAGTACATACAATTTACAATTTGCACATTAGGCCCGAAAACAGACCACAGGACAGGACCTATAACTTCCATAGTGTCTATAAACCACAGTTGTCTCTTACCGTCAGGAGCGAAGTGTGATTATTTGTTTTTTTATCACATCAAAAATCACTTGGCATATGTATAATCCAACTCAGGCACGGGTGACAAATTGAAACCGGCTTTCATCATAGGTAAAATATGAAGCAATAGTCGTTTAATTTGATGGTGTACGAGTGTGTGAACAGTTGCAGACCGATATCAAGTGTTTAATGCTTCCTGGGGAGCAACTACACCTTGGTTTACGATATAGGGTTGTCAACTATTCATCGTTGTAATGGATTAAAAATATATTTTTGTAATAGCGTATGCGTATTGATAGGGTTAACTTAAAATAAGAATTTAAGTATATGCTGATTATGTTTCGTTTTAGCATCCATTCTATTATAAAAAAGAGTATCTTCACGTCCATATCGTTGAGGTAGGCAAAGGCACAACCAGGACACCCTCGACTAACCGAAGACACTAAGTCCCACAATGTGATAGGTGGCAAGCCTATCGCCAACCGGGCATATATCCAATCCCGAGCAACTTTTTTTTTATAAGAAAATTGGAAAAAATATTTTTTTTCTTTTTGTTGCCCGACCCGGGATTCGAACCCGGTACCTCATGCAGTCAAGTCCCACAACTGAACCGCTAGACCATGCGTATTGATAGGGTTAACTTAAAATGAGAATTTAAGTATATGCTGATTATTGTTCGTTTTGGCATCAATTCTATTATGAAAGGAAAGTGTCTTCACGCCCGTATCCCCATAGATGTAGGCAGTGGTACAGAGAGGGCATCCACAGCGAACTGAACTTATCGTGGATTGTTATACCCATACTATGTACATAGTCCCCCAATGTGGTAAGCCTTTTTGTTAATGTTTTTATTAGAAAATTACCGCCACTACTCCATCAAGTCCACCCAGTAACCAGAACGTAGCACCAAGTCGAGGTACGGTCAGGGAGACAGCCCTTACTTACAGTCCAATCCATTTAACTAATGATGTCTCGGACTGAGCACTCTGCTCGGCCAATAGCCCAGCGAAATTGTAAAAACCTCGCGGTTAGCAACATGATGTTAGCCATTCAAAAAATAAACAAAAAAAATATTTTGATTTCATGTCTTTGTTGCAAGATTGCACTATAATAAACATACTCTTAACTGTTATGTACTCGTATATTGTCTTTGGTTATATGTATACATTGCAAGTTAAGTAAAATATTGTAAGAAAAATGTTGTCTGGGCTTCTTTCGACGAATTTCACACTTTGACACATTTTGACCTGTTGGGACGTTTTCGAATTTTGAAAATTCGTTACAAGAAGTACTGGTATGGAGGTCAACTCTTTAATAAATACTATTTTGATTTTAGAAGAGCTACCCATGTCTTTGTGAACCTACAAACCATATCTCAACCAAACTCATAATTTTTAAAAGAGATTTTGTATAAAATAAGCATTAAAGAATGAGAATAATAACAGTAAAATTTAAAAAGACAAAAGCCAACACCGATAAAACGGGGCCTCTCTTAAAATGCAACCATTTTATCTATAGAAAGCTTGCTAGGACTTTGTCGCGATGGATATAATGCGATATCTTTTACTTCATCTATATCTTTTATTCGCTTTTACTTAGGATGGTACGAACTCATTTATTCTGCCAAATTAAAAAAAAACTATCTCGGACTAGAGTTGAATCCTCAGTAGCTTTTTTTTTTGAAAGACTAATGTGTTGCCAACCTCGTGGTTTTTACAACTTCACCGGGCTTTGTGGGCCAAGCGGAGTGCTCAGGCCGAGACATCATTATTTAAATGGATTGGTATGTTCTCTACAAAGTCTGCTCAACAAGGGCTGTGTCCCGGGACTTGATGGAGGAATAGTGGCGGCTCGTTGCTAGGCGTCGGGCGCAAGAGAGATATTCGTCGCCAAGTCCGGCGGCGACGGTATAGTATAGTGTCCTGTGAGTAAGTGTTTTTTGGGTTCGGAGGGAGGCTTGCGTTTGCCGCGGTCTTGGATCCGGAGTATCCGATAGGACGTGATCTCAAACGTTTAGAGTATCTGCAGGCTTGATACGAAATGATGCTGGATATCAATCCTACACGAGACATGTATTATGATTTAGATACACGAAGGCGTGTAGAGCCAAGTTAAAATAAAATGAGTGACGAAGAAACGCAGTGTGTAATATTACACGAATCATTTCGAGCTGCTTTTGAGAAATTCGCAACTAGAAAATCTACAGAAACGAAATTTGACATATTTACGAAAATCTCTAAGCTTTTCTAGAAAACAAATTTCGAAAATGTCGCAGCAGGTACATTAGGAGTTTATTCATACATTAATAACAACCGTAATTTGTGACGAAAACGAAAGTGGTGTCAACGGTACAAGGGTAATGAAAGTGGAAGAAGTTAGACAGGTCTGCAGGAATCGCAAACGCAGCGAACTCTGCCCACTCCGCAAGAAACTTGGCTTAAAAATATTTGATTGTATTTTGAAACTGCCTGATTCAGTGATATAGATCAGAAACCGAAACAGAAACATTGCTTTTAGTTGATTTATAGGTAGTGTTATGCGTATTAGTAAATGGGTAGTAGCAAAAATAATTCATTAAATAATAAATAAATATCCCTGGAAAAATTACACAAATTGAATCTAACCCCAAAGTAAGCAAATTATATGCTTGTGTTATGGGTGTTAGTCAACGATACTATTACATAGAAATACTTAAATAGATACCAGAATAAATTTAATAAACACCCAGACCCGGAAATGCAGACATCTAAATGTTCATCACACAAATGCCTGCCCCCGTTGGGAATCGAACCCAAGCCTCGCGGTTCGTCGATGTAGTTAGGCGAGTACGCTAGCCACTCGATCAACGAGGCAGTCAAACCAACGAGGCGACAATAACATCATTAGTGACAATAACATAATTGGATGCTGATAAGCAATAGTACATTAATCCACAAAAAGTTAAACTTGTAACTATGAATATATTCTGATAGTGTAAAATGTTTTAAATGTCAAAAAAAGAGTTTCAATTGAGAAAGTGCATTTTTATTCTCAAACAAATTTCGAAAAGAATGACGAAGGTAGGTACCTAACAGTCACTAGTTTTGCTCTTTGTGGATTGACGCACTGTTGCTTATTACCTTCCAATTATACTTAGCACATTATATTACATACATTGTAAGAAAATGGCTATTTGTTTCTAACATTTTACTAACTTCATTTCACAAATGACAACTGGTAGGATAAAATATCCAAAAAGTATTAAAATCCCATTTACACCATAAATGTGAAATAATAGCCGACTTCAATATCAGAAATGTGTCTGTCGACACTACCGATAAAGGGATTGAGGTCTTTTTGTTAGCTGATTTATATATGTTTGTGAGTGTGTGTGTGTGTGTGTGTGAGAGAGAGAGAGAGAGAGAGAGAGAGAGAGAGAGTTCGTACGTGCGTGCGTATGTGCGTGTATTTATGTGACACACAGAGAGAGATAGAGCGATTATCACTTTGTAAAGGAAAGGAGACCCTTTTTAAATCTAAACCACGATTTACTATAATATGCAGTTCAAGAAATCCTCAATAAAAATAAATAAACGTCCCTGGACAAGTTACACAAATTGAATCTAGCCCCAAAGTAAGCAAATTACATGCCAGTGTGATGGGTATTAGTTAACGATGCTATTACTTATAAATACTTAAATAAATACGAGAAAACATCTAAATGTTCATTACAAAAATGCCTGCCCTCGTCGTTGGTCGGTGTAGTTAGGCGTGTACGCTAGCCACTTGACCAATGAGGCGATCACAATAAGCTCCTCAAAATCACAAAACTTACTCACCGCATCGGTGAATCCACGAGGAAAAGCTAGTATAAAAGCACTATATCCTTGAGAAATCTGATCTAACTATCTAATAAAGAAATCAACAAGAAATACCATTTAGTACCAACATAATAAAAATACGGTTTATAAAGTCAGTAACATATTTTATTTCGTGCGAATCGTTCTGGATTAGTCCTTTTCTAAATGTCCAATTAGTTGAACAACTGATCGACCAACTAGTAACCGAACCAACTGTACGTAATTCAACCATTTGAACAAGAACCGCCACTCCCTTTACTCAGTGAGACTACGTTGGGATAGCTTACGTTTGTTGGGGATATAGAAGCTCAACACATTCTGGTGTTATGCCAAACCGTGAGATTTTACTAAAATTAACTTTAAGGGTACTTCAATCTAAGCCTTTGGCAGATTAGGGTTTTCATGTAAGCGTAAACATAATGGCGATTTGCATATTTTTGTTACTTTTGTGTTTTATGATTTCGGAAATACATTTAAGTATTTCGATATTTTTATTAGATTGGTTAGAATAGTCACTTTGGGACACTTTACCATAATTTTCATAAGAATTTTAATCAGCCTATAGGTTTCCAAAAAAATGTAGTCTGTATTTGATCTCTTGTACCTATAGTTAGGTTAGGTTAGGCTGAGTTAAAAACTCGAGTTGAGTTTAAATACCGTCTAAATACCAAAACTTCATCATAATTGTTTTAGCAGTTTAGTAGTGAAAGTGTAGCAGGCAAATAGGCAGACTTTCCCGTATATGACAGAAAGGCAAATAAAACAAAACGTGCATTATCAGCTCGCAGACTTGGGACTTAGTATCTTCGGCTAGTCGTGGGTGCCCTGGTTGTACCTCTGCCTAGCTCCTCGGGGATACGGGCGTGAAGAGTGTTGTTTTCTTTTTATGTGAGAACTCAGTGAACAAGTACACGGGTCTTCTGATGTTAAGTTGTTTTAAGATTAAGATTGATTAAGATTGTTAACCGTGGCACATAGACACCATAGATGTTATAGGTGCGTCGCTGTCGTGTAGTCGAGACGCTACGCCAATGGACAGGAATATGATCCTTGGATGGATGGATCTCCCCGGGCAAGTTGCACTGTACTCGACCACTAGTAAACATTTATGTTTTTTTATATTTAATCAACAATCGACGTAACAAACTGACGTGGAAAATAATGATAGATTCATAAAAAGCTGTAGCTTTGAAATATTAACAAAAATATTTAGGATACATTATAAATCTTCTAAGCATAAAACACTTTTTTTGAATTATTAATCAGGACACATATACTTAAACACGCATGCATGGTCAATACAAAACTGAATTTTAAATGAAATCATATTAGGTACATCCATCCACATCCGTTTTGTATATCTGCTTTGTCAATCCAGCATAACCTATCTCATTTTACTATGTAAACCTATGCTCGCCTTTTACGAGTTGCCTGGCAGAAATGGTCCTGGTGGTGGAATTGTCACATTCCTACACTAAAAGGTTTATGTCTAGATAAAATTTAATTAGTATTACTAGTTAATGTCTGAGTGTAGGTGCTCCGGATACCCATTCAAAGCTTTAATTAAGGAGTTAACATTGATATAACTTCGTTAATTAATTTCACGTTTGGTTAAACTTATGTTTGGCGGTTGGCAAGTACCTCAAATCAATTATGTGATTATATTCTAACATAATGGTGCTTAATTTATTATTATTTAAAACTCCTCGTTGGTCGAGTTGCTAGCGTACACGCCTAACGCCGATCAACCGCGAGGCTCGGGTTCGATTCCCGACGGACACAGGCATTTGTGTAACGAAAATTTAGATGCATTTCCGGGTCTGAGTGTTAATTAAATTTGTTCTAGTATCTGTTTAAGTATTTCTATTTTGACTACCTCCCATAACACAAGCATACTTATGAATTTGTGTAAATTACCAATTCCTGCCGCCAAAACGTCAATGCCTGCCGTTGACGTGTTCCGGTTGGAGAGTAAGGTAGCCGGTAAACTGACTTTTGCTCGAGACCTTACATCCTGGCCTCAGGTTGGCAACGCACCATTACCACCCTTGGTGTCTCTAGGCGACGTGAATTTCCTACCATCAGGAAATCCGTCTGCTTGTTTGCCTTCCAATTTTTTTAAAAAAAATTGTCCAGGAATATTTAGCTCAGCGTAGTGTGGCTGGCGGTAGAGAATTTGCCTAGCGCCTTGAGCATAACACAGCTACTCACCTAAAAGAAGAGCTTGAGCTTTTTTTTTATGATATTGGAAGGCAAACAAGCAGACGGATTTCCTGATGTTAAGAAATTCACGCCGCCTAGAGACACCAAAGGTGGTAATGGTGCGTTTCCAACCTGAGGCCGGGATGTTAGGTCTCGAGCAAAAGTAAGTTTACCGGCTACCTTACCCTTCAAACCGGAACTCGTCATGACGTTATGGCGTCAGGAATAAGTAAGGCGGTGGTACCAATCCAGGCGAGTCGCTGCTAAACTCTACCACCTAGTCAGATATCACGGTGTTAGTGACGGTGAGCCTATGCTCGCCTTTTACGAGCTGCCTGGCAAGGAAGGCAGATGGTCTATTCTACAAAGAAGCCCGGACCAACACGGGGGACCAAGCTTGTTCGATATTATCTTGTCACATAAAAAATATTTTGCATATCAGCTTACTATTGAGCACAGACAATATACCTCCATATATTTAACTGGGTCAGCGAACTTCGTGGGAGTTGCAGATGGCGGACTGTTATATTCCGGCCATTTTATTAATTATAAGACTAATTTAGTAATGTCTTGGAATATATTAAAGCTTAAGAGAAATAGCTTTGGGACACGGGTAAAGCTTCAAAAAACAGCAAGTTTTCTAATAGAATGCTATCCAGTCGATAGGCATTGTTGTTAATACCGTTTTTCAATTCCTGTCTTCATTGCTGCTCACCGACTGCAGTACTTCGCTGGTGAATGGGAACTGCTAGACTTTCACACGCTGCTCAAAGTCTCTTTCGTAATATGGTGGAAATACACATGTGCTATGGTGACTATATATGACTGTTGATTCTTAGCCTTAGAAGAGCAGTCCTCTTGAAATCAGTACGAAAAAGGATAAAAAAGAGTCTCTTGCATCATGATTCGTAAGCAAGGACTGATTTCGATGCCTATCGTTTTAAATGGGTGGTGTCAAGAGTCGCCGAAACCGGCGTGTTTGTATGAAAAGGGTAATGAATGTGAAGGAAGTAAGACAGGTTTGTCAGGATCATGAGGTCTGGCACTCGATACTCTCTGTCTACCCCGTAAGGGACTTGGCGTGAAGATATGTTTGTGTGTATCGTTTTAAATGCTGATGTGATCGAGATGAAATAAATCACTAATAGGTTTATCTAAATAACTAATGTGTTTGTCAAGGGCTATTGTTTTTTTTTAAATTTTAATTATAAGTAAGTAAGTATATTCACGACCATATCTACGAAGAGGTAGGCAGAGGCTGAACCATGGCACCCACGACTAGCTGAAGACACTTAGTCCCACAATGTGTTAGGTTAATCAAAATGGGCAAACCCATCGCCAACCGGGCACATATCCTATCCCGACCAACGTTTTTAATTAGAAAATTGGAAAAATCAAATTTTTCTTTGGTTGCCCGACCCGGGATTCGAACCTAGGAACTCATGCAGTCAAGTCCAACAGTTGAACCGCTAGACCACAGAGGCGAATTTTGTGATCATCTCATAAAGGTTAAAAAGTAGTTACTCGTTATTAAAAAGGAGGTACTAATAACAATAACACGCGGACGAAACCTCGGCCGACAACAAGCTTAAAATAACATTTGTAATAGTTTAGAAATCAAGGAGATACTCAGCTTGCCTGTGACGCGTGGGTGAAACATAATTGACCCATTTTGTAGTCGGGATCCTGGAGCACGAGGTTTTTAGTTCAAAACGAACTTCACTTTGAATCTGTAAAAAATGTTTTTCGAGGACATTTCACAAGAGGGTTTTACTATTTTAGTGTTTAAATCTACAATTAAAGTCGTTTATTAAAATGCTGAGCATTTTACTGTACTCAACAAGTCATTACAGCACTTTTAATTATAATTAAATTTGAACTAGAATTATATACTGTACTAGCCGACCCGGTGAACTTTGTTACTTGGCACTCGACATTACCTAGGATGCAGGGAGGATTTGGCGTGAAGATATGTATATGTAAGACGAATTGTCCGGTTTCCGGATTTCAAGTTATTTGGTCACTTTAAACTACATTTTTGACTATTAGTGTTGTCATGTATTTTATATTAAACTAGTTGCCTGTTCCGGCTTCGCTCGGATGGTATTTTTTATCATAAGTTGAGATGTAAGCTATCCTATCTTTCAAGTGGGATCAAACTGCACACGGTGTGCAAATTTAATTGAAATTGCTTTAGTAGTTTAGGAGTTCACCGCGAACAAATAACAAAACAAGTAATTTATATATACATATTACGATTAAAACTAGAATAACATTTACTCGATATTGCCTAGACTGCAAGTAAAACAGGGAAGGTGTAAAGATATGTATGTATATGTAAGACAAGATGTCCGTTGAAACGTTTCTCTACATTTCGGATTTAAAAGTTTTTGGTCACTTTAAACTGCACTTTATACTAAGTGTTGTCATGTCCATGATTTATATTAAACTAGCTGTTTCCCGCGGCGTTGGCCGCGTGGTCCCAGAAGAACATTGATTTATGATAAAAACTGTCCTATGTGTTAATCCAAGTTATCCTCTATGTGTGAACCAAATTTCATGAAAATCGGTTGAGCAGTTTTTGCGTGAAGTAGAAACAAACAAACAGACAAACCTTTGCATTAATAATATTAATAGGAATAATAATAATAATAGGACAAGATGTGTAGTCCAAATTACATGTACTTTTGCTATCCTAAGGGAACACTAGTGAGCTTGATGAAAATAACCTTTTACCCTTCCTCGGAATATAGCGTACCGTTCAGCCCAATTTTCTTATTATTATTATTAGTTTAGTAGATTTAGCGTGAATCGCAAATGCGTCATGACATATACAGACATACAACAAAATTCTAAAATGCTAGACATGTGTTCTGCTGCCTCTTTTTAGTTGCCTGCAAAAAAAGATGCTACACCTATTCCTTTAAAAAGACTAGGTGCAGGCACCATTTATGTAAAGATTCACTTTTATTTGGATTTTTTTATAATTATAGATTTTTTTAAGCTTCTATTATTAAGAAAATGCTTGTAGTTTTCGAGGGGATAACATGATAAGGAACAACGAAGAAGCAGACGCTTACTGACGAAGACAAAACAGTACTTGGTCTGAAGACACCATAGATGTTATAGGTGCGTCGCTGTCCTGCGACCTGTGGTCGGTGAACCCCAATATACCAGTCAACTTGCTATCTTCCTCCAATATGTGATTACGATAGTGCCAAACACTGTTTTAATGGTCACAAGTAAAAAATGCGTTATTTTTCCATTAAAATTCCGTTAACTTATTTGTATTTCTAACATAATAAACACTAGCCAGTTGTATCACGAATATTAAAGACAAGTCCATGGACTCAGTTATTTTGTCAGATAATTGGAACGCACATGACAGTGAAACCGGACCGGATATCGAACTCGGGACTGGGGTCGATACACATCCGACCTAGGTCACTAACCTGACGAGATGTGGCCGACATGTGGGGATAAAACAGGGGTTGGCTTTTTGTATTATAGTCTACAAATGGACCGGAATAGGTTGAAAATAGGAAATGTTAGTCGAGGGGTTCACGTAGATGTCTGTCATCCGCGTGTCTCGAGTTCGATTCCTAGCTAGGGCGTTGGTGAGTTATATGTTTATTTTTAGATTTGAGTGGTGAGTTCTTTTATGTATGAATATATGTAGATATTCATAGGATATATTTATTTATGTATATAAATTCAGGTGGTGTTCGTTAGTCTCTCACAAACTCGAGAACGGCTGATCCGATTTGGCTAATTGACTTTGAATTATATTATGGTAAAGTCGTGGGAAGTTTTAAAAGATAAGGAAAAGGGAAAAACTGCGAGGAAACTAAGAAAAACAATATTTTCATTTTTCCCATAAAAAATTAAACGGGAACGAAGTTCGCCGGGACCGCTAGTACGATATATAGATATTGTATAATATTAACAAGTATAAAAGGTACTACTACTTAAATTATGCGCTTCGGCTTTACACTTTTTACTCTTTATACTTTTATTTTTAAATTGGCTGAACTAATCTAAATTTAAGCGAAATGATTAATTATGTAATAACAGCTCTATATAGATATCTTTAAAATACATTCAGATTTCCGAAGCTTGACGAATGTAGCCGAAGCGCATAATTTAAATAGTACTACTGTACGTCGTGAAAGATTAACAAAACAGATATACAATGGGAATGTGCATGGATGTAGGTACCCGGGAAGACATAGGTTGATATTCCACAGCCATAACTCGAGTATCATCCGAGGGTTAAGTCTCCGAAATCGGGGTGTTTGTTTAAAAAGAGGAATGAACGTGGAGGAAGCTAGACAGATCGTGTGAATCGTGATATTTGTCAGTATACTCTCAGCTTACACCGACAAAACTTGGCGTGAAGAAGTGTATGTATGCATATTACATATTCTCGAGTAAGACGATCTGTTTAGTAATTTGTCCAGAAGTCAGAACTAATGATTTACTAGTAGTAATAGTTTTATTTATAACTATCTGCTCCGACCAACTTCGTTCCACTCGTTCAGTTTATATGGAAAAAATAAAATGTTGTTTTTCCTAGTTTCCTTACATTTGGACGGTATAAAAAGTGTCCTATTTGCGTCTCTTACTTCTAAGTTACCTACCTTTCAATTTTCAGCCAAATCGGTTAAACCGTTCCTGATTTATAAATAGTGCAACTAGCACGACTTTCTTTTAAATATGTAGGTTTAGGTACTAGCCGACCCAGCAAACTTCGTATCGCTTGACATTAACAGCTAGGTACTATACTAGGTTCGATAGTGGCGCAGTCTGCCGGATCTAATATAAAACATACCAAAATCCACGATTATTTACAAATTAAAAAATAATAAAAAAACGGATTGCACTCCGGAAGAGTCGTCAGAAGTGAAACCTTGAATTTTAACGTTGTGCAATATTGACATTTTAGAATGGTTAGGGAATAATTTTGCACGAATTGCTTTAATTATCAGTATGAAAGTACTATCATTTATGTGGTAGAATACAATATTCATTTATTGCGCTATCGTACACAAACATGACAACACGAACATTCGCGCAAACGCCCTGCGCCGTTTTACGAATTTTCTGTCCTGACGCGAGTTTAGAAATTTTTACCCATTCCAAAAAACCCCGCTAAAGCAGTTTTCACTTCCAAAAAAACTTTTTTCAGTGGACCAAATTGTGAATCTAAGCCATTTTCGAATCCCCACATGCACAAAAAAAGACATCAAAATCGCTCAGTCGTTTAGGGGGAGTTCAGTGACATACACATGCACAAAAGAAATTTTGTGTTTAAAGAATAGATTTTGTAGTTTCTCTTTATTTATCCATCCAGTGTATCCATCTCTCTTTGTGTCCATGTATCTCAAACAAAAATAACTAACATACACGTATTATAACTACATTTCCCCGTGTTGGTCCGGACTCCTTTGCAGAATAGACCATCTGCTTTCCGTGCCAAGGAGCTCGTAAAAGGCGAGCATAGGCTTACCATCACTAACACCCTGACATCTGACTAGGTATTAAAGTTTCGCAGCGACTAGCCCGGATTGGTACCACCGCCTTACCTGTAACTGTCGCCATAACATCATGACATGTACCGGTTCGGAGGGTAAGGAAGCCGGTAAACTTACTTTTGCTCGAGGCCTAAAATTCCGGTTGACAATGCGCCATTTCCACCTTTGGTGTCTCTAGGCGGCGTGAATGTCTTACCATCAGGAAATCCGTCTGCTTGTTTGCCTTCCAAGTGTCATAAAAAAACATTATTTCTTTAATATTTTTTCACTTCTATGCTTGATAGAATTATTAGTTTAGCTTCTTTTGGGGGTCACTGAATTTTACTAATTTTAGTGTTAACTAGCTGTCCCGGCGAACTTCGTTCCACCCGCTCCGTTTGTATGGGAAAATTTTGAATGTTGGTTTTCCTAGTTTCCTCTCAGTTTTTCCTTATTTCTTACCTTTTAAACCTTCCCTGTACTTCTACAAATAATTCAAAACCAAAAGGAGCTAAATCGGTCCAGCCTTCTCGAGTTTTAACGAGACTAACGAACAGCATTAGATTTTAATATATGTTAATATGCGTGTTACCGCAGAACCTTTTACCGGATGACTCTAACAATTAATTTCCGGTTGGTTCCATTTAAATTCGGTCAAGATCCGATGAGTAGTTTGTTGTAGTGGATCGGCTAGCGAACACACCTAACCTTCGATGCTCGAGTTCGATTCCTGACGGGTGCACATTTGTGTGACGAACATATGTCTTCATTTCCGGGTCTGGGTATTTATTAAATTTATTTGGGCTTTAAGTATTTCTATATATTAGCACTCTTTACCTATAACACAGGCAAATTATTTATTAACTTTGGAGTTAGGTTTGATTCCTGTTAGGAAAATAGTTGCAGTTTAGTTATATTTAATATTGCTCAAGTTTGTTCTCTTAAATACCGAAACAGGCGGCTGCCCAAGGCACGGGTTCGATTCCCGACGGGGGCAGGCATTTATGTGATGAACATACAGATGTCTGAATTTCCGGGTCTGGGTGTTTATTAAATTTATTCTGGTATTTATTTAATTATTTCTATTTATAAGTATCGTTGACTAACACCCATAACACAAGCACATAACTTGCTTATTTTGGGGTTAGATTCAATTTGTGAATCTTGTCCAGGGATATTTGTTATTATTATTAATTATATATATTGTCCGAGGGTGGTGTCAAAAGTCTCCGAAACTGGCGTGTTTGTATGAAAAGGGTAATGAATTTGAAGGAAGCAAGACAGGTTTGTCAGGATCGTGAGGTCTGGCACTCGATACTCTCTGCCTACCCCGTAAGGGACTTGGCGTGAAGATATGTATGTATGTATTAAAAGTAATACATGTTTTTTGTAATTACTTAAACGTGAGCAAAGCCGCGGAAAAAGCCGTACTTACTTACTCTAGAACATATTATAATAGACGTTACGTTTATTTTTACGTACGTTTGTCAACTCTACAGCTGACATTGGCTTAACAACGTTACCCGGGTTAATTCGTATTACATCAAAAACAAATAAATAAATATACACACATATATATCTTCACTCCAAATCCCTAACGGGGTAGGCGAGCATCATTAAATAAATAACCCTGGACACCATACACAAATTTAATCTAACTACAAAGTAAGCAAATATTAAGCTTGTGTTATACGTGTTAGGCAAAGATTCGAATACACAGAAATACTTAAATAAAAATCAGAATGAATTTGAAAAACACCCAGAACCGGAAATGCAGACTTCTAAATGTTTATCACACCAACTCCTGCTCCGTCAGGAATCGAACCTTTGACTAACGAGGCGTTGTAAAAGTATGCTCGTACGGAATTAATATAAAAGTCGCTATATTAGATAAAAACCAAATATAACAAGAACTTCAGGCCTCACTTCTCTTTGTTTTTTATAGAGTTCTTCGTACTCTTGTAATAGGATATACGGATTATTGAAGTCTTTCGTGTCTATTACATTCCTTTTTTATGGAAGTTTTTATTAAACAATTAAAACTTTAGAGAAAGAAAAGCGTTTTTAAATATCACATATTTTCTATTAATTCTAATTAAAGTCAACCGGTTTCGGTTATTAAGGCATCATTGTTGCTATTACAACAGCTTTAACTCCAGTTTACAGCTGTTTTTAACCTCTGTTTTGTTAAAGTTTGACTCTGAGTGTATGTTTGACTATGGCATTATAGCTCTTAAGTAAATATATCAAACTCAATACACTTTTTTACATCTGACGTGATTGATTTTTTTGTCTAACAACCCTATTTTTTTGTACTAAAAAAATAAAAAGAAAATGTCACTTCTGTTCAAACCGACAAAGGTTTTAATAACTTCAATGATTTTATAACTTAGTAATTAATTGTAACTTAAAGGAAGTTTATGGATTTAAAAAAAATGAAGGCAAAGTCAAATACGACAGTTAGTCTTTAAAAAAATGTATAACAGCTGTCACATTAAACGTAAGAAGTAAATGTAAAAAGAATCGGCGCCAGTCGACTACCTATTACAAAAACATAATTGTGGACAAGAGCAGTTTGAGCATCATGCTGATACTGAATTCAAAGCAGGCAATACCAAGTACCACACCTATAATTCTTATTGCATATACATTGATGATTTTATTAGAGGAGACTTTAAGCTTGGCATAGAAATTCAGAAATGGATTATACGTGCACAAGAAAAGTCGAAATTCACATCGCATGCGCGACGGTCGTCTCGAGGGCGTATGTGTGTTCAATTCCAAAAGGTAGTAAATGCATATTACTGTTATTGTAAAATAAACTCTGTCTCTTTAGTTTAAAGTTGAAATTACATATACTATATAAATATGTACATAGTGCGTTTTTAGTTGCAGAAACTACGGTAATGTTTCCGTTGGTAATCGTAGACATTCGTGTTCGGCCGTCGGCCGCGCACGTGCACTCATCAGTATCGAATCCACAATGTTTCGATAAAGTACAATCGGCAACAAAATTACGAACTTAGATGATTGAATTCTTTGTTTCGATAAAATTTTGAAATCTTTTTCCCGCTTTATGTTTTTGTGCCACGTTTCTGTTTGTTGCTTGATTAGGTACATTATAGATTACTGGCAACGCGATTATACAATTTTTGGTGTTTATAGGCGACGTTTGCTTGAATGTTTTTCTAATACAACTATCGTATTAGATAGTTAGATAGATATAATATAATATGTTACTACCTACCACATGTAAAAATTTAAAATATTTTTGCCTTGCTTTTATTTACCACAATAATGACAGCGCAACCAGAGTCTAATATATATATTAATTAATCTCTGGTACCTACCATATGGTACCAAGAAGTAGGTATATCCAGCATTAAAATGTAGTTTAGAAACGCAGCTATAACATTTTTGGTAAACGGTGACGATTATTTTTAACCTATTTAAAAATAAATAAGTCGTAGGTATGTTCGACTCTCCTAATGTTTATGTTAATCAATTTCTCACTTATTTCTGAACCGATCTTACAAATTCTTTTTGTATTTAAAAGAGCACACCTCCGAGTTGGTTCCATTTTATCCAAGTCTGGATCTAATAATTAAGTCCCAGGGAAATCGAGGAAACTACTATTTTTTTGTACACAGCTATGCTTTACTTATGGAAGTCGAAGTCAGTTTCTTGGTGGTTTACTAAGCTAAAATTATTATTATTAGGTATGTTAAAGTAAGTAGGTAGATAGTACAGCAAATTACAAAATACTAAAACAACCTGAGACAATAACCAAGACAGGATTTCAAGTAAGTAAGTATCTTCATACCCATATCCCCGAAGGAGTAGGCAGAGGCATAACGAGGGCACCCACGACTAACCAAAGACACTTAATCCCACAATGTGATAGGTGGCAAGACAACAGACAACCGCTAGACAACAGAGGTGATCAGACAGTATTTTTTTTCTTTATTACAGTAGAACCCCGATAAATAAAATATAATGAAATACGCATTTGTTTAGTGTAGTTTTAAATAATAAAGGTTTATTGTTAAAGGAAGCTAGTTAATACTTTTATTTCTGAAAGTTTGTTTTTTGTTTTGAAATACTAATTTTTGTTTTCAATTATCTATTTCAAAAAGTAAAATCACAGGTGTTCTGAATATACAAATTAAAAAAAATGCGATGACAAAATGCGATAAAAAGTGACACAATCGATGAAAAAATTGATCTTCGCACTTATAATTTAAAATTACGTAGTACCTATCCTCTAAATTGTGGATTTTTTGCAAATACATACGTAAAAGAGTAAAATAAGGGATGGAAATTCAAATCTTTGTTTCAAAAATTTTTCATTCATTTCCAAATAAAAAATCAATTTAACATAATAATTTCTAAACTAGCAGTCCATTATGGAAGCAGTTTTTTATTTCTCACATAAAGATAAGTGCACCCTAGTCGTTTAATTTTTTCTCTTATCTGTTTGGGTTAGCTGGTAGAGAATGCCATATAGCATTAAGTTTAACCTGTGTACAATATTGTGCATAAATTTTAATAAATAAAATAAATAAATAAACATTAATATAAATTTTAGTAACAAAAACCTAATTTTATCCAACTTTGAAAAGAAAGAGGTTCTCAATAAGTAAAATATCAGACAAGTTAACTCTTAAGTAAGCAAATAGTATGCTTGTGTTAAGAGTATTAACCTACGATACTAATACATATAAATAAATAAAAAGTATCTTCACGCCCAGATTCCCGAAGGAGTAGGCAGAGGCAAAACCAGGGCACCCACGGCTAGCCGAAGATACTAAGTCCCTCAATGTGATAGGTGGCAAGCCTATCGCCAATCGGGAACATATCCTATCCCGAGCAAATTTTTTTTATTAGAATATTGGAAACACCCATTTTCTTTTTGTTGCCCGACCCGGGATTCGAAATATTTCCGAAAGAACACCTGGACCCGGAAATGAAGACATTTTCCTCATTAATCTTAATATACATATATAAATCTCGTGTCACAATGTTTGTCCTCAGTGGACTCCTAAACCACATAACCGATTATAATAAAATTCCCACACTATGTGTAGTTCGATCCAACTTGAGAGATAGGATAGCTTATATCTCAATTTATGGTAAAAAATTACCATCCGAGCGAAGCCGGAACGGGCAGCTAGTTCGACTATATGTTTAATTACTCAGCCAATTATGAATGAATGAATGAATAAATGAGTCTAAATTGTTTGATATCTAAAAGTCTGTTAATTTCAAAAATTCGAAGAATACCAAAACAATCTGTCATTATTTTTCTTGCCATTTCCATTCCATCATAGTTTGTTTCCCTTAATAAATGTCCTATCAACATAACTCAAGGACGCCTATCTCCTAAAGATAACTCTCTCCAGAACCTATAATAATAACTTTATAACAATAATATAAACATCCAACGAACAACTTCATAAAATTGATATCTGTAATATTATATTGATTGAATATAAATCAGCATTCCACTATTATTATTAATATTATATTATAAGTGCAAAAGTTTATAAGGATATGGTATGTTTGATAATCTTTCACGCAAAAGCTACTGAACGGATTTTCATAAAACTTTGCAGTAATATAGCTTTTATATCAGAATAACATAATAAGTCAAAATTTATAGAGATTTTTTATGATTTGGTTAAAGCGGACGAAGTCGCGAGTAACAGCTAGTACTGTAAAAATATTTACTGCTCTTTAGTCGGATAGTTAGCGTGTAATCCTAACGTGTAAGGCTCAAGTTCAATTATTTAGAGATAATTTTCTAACGAGCTGGATTTTTGGATTTGTTTTTTTTCAGGGTAGCGAACAAGCATACGAGCATACGGCTCTCTCGATGTCCTGAAGCCGGGATGTTATGCATATTGTGCAAGTCTACCGGCTACCCTAAATTCCGAACCGGAACTTGAAAGTCATTATGGCGGCTGGAATGGGTAGATGGGTAACTTTATTCAGTTTATGTCATACTAGCTTAACCGACAGACGTCCTATCTTAAGTAAGAATATAGAATCAAGTTAAGTTTGCAAAATGTTTCTTTTATAGGAATACTAGCTGCGCCCCGCGGTTTCACCCGCGTAAGTCCCAATCCCGCGGGAACTCCGGGATAAAAAGTAGCCTATATGTTATTCTGGGTCTTCAGCTACCTACATACCAAATTTCATCGTAATCGGCTTTGTAGTTTTTGCGTGAAAGAGTAACAAACATCCATACATCCATACATACAAACTTTCGCATTTATAATATTAATAGGATAGGATTTTCCTGACAATAATTTATACAAAAAAATGATGAAACCTTTCCAACAGTTCACGCGTGATAGACTTAAGACTAGCCAAGGGAAATAGTCCTTAATATTGAACCGACTTAAAAAAGGAGTAGTATTTTTTATGATTGCTTCTTATACCACTATTAATAACGAATCGATTTGAATGGTTGTTCATTGGAAAGGTAGGTCATGATCCCGAGGTGATCTCATACATTTCATCAACATCCCACGAGTGGTTTTTGAGTTATCCGTACTAATATTATAAATGCGAAAGTCTGCCCATCTATCTTTTTCGCTTTTTCACGGCTTAACTAAATCTATACCAAAGATCCGATTTCAAACATCTACTTTTATCAAAACACATCCCACGATGGACTGTAATAGCGAATAAATAGCTACATGAAAATTGTTGTGAGAGTTGGTTGGTCAGAAGAAGCGTGAGAGTAGGACAAATGCGGTCGAAATGAGAGCACCGTTTTCCTCCGTGTTGGTCCGGGCTCCTTTGCAGAATAGACTATTTCCCTTTCTTGCCAGGCAGCTCGTAAAAGGCGAGCATAGGCTTATCATCACTAACACCGTGACATCTGACTAGATGGTAGGGTTTCGCAGCGACTCACCCGGATTGGTACCACCGCCTTACCTTTCCTGCCGCCATAATGTCATGACGTGTTCCGGTCCGGAGGGTAAGGTAGCCGGTAAATTTACTTATGCTCGAGGCCTAACATCTTGACCTCAGGTTGGCAACGCGCCATTAACACCTTTGGTGTCTCTAGGCGGCGTGAATTTCTTACCATCAGGAAATCCGCCTGCTTGTTTGCCTTCCTATAACATAAAAAAAAACTTCGGAAAATCTGACATTGACATTTCACGATCAAATCCCTCGGTTATCCGAAGTGTTATCCGAAAGTGGTGTCAAGAGTCTCCGAAACTGGCGTCTATGTATGAAAATGATAAATAATGTGGAGGATGCAAGGCAGATTTGTCAGGACCTCGAGCTTTGGCACTCGTTACTCTCTGCCTATCCCGTAAGGGACCTGGCGTGAAGATATGTATGTACGTGTAATCATAACTGTGCCGCGCCATACTATCGCCTTTAGTAATTGAAGCTCTTGTATTATTTATCTAGTGCAGTTTCTATCTAGTTGGTAGAATGCTAGCAGGTTGTCCGGAATTAGAAGTATCAGTGATCACAATATTCGTGGTGAAAGTGAAGCTGATAAACTTGCATAAGTGACGGGATATAGGCAAATATGACACTTACTAGGCTGTATGTTGTAGGTTAATCCGGGCTATAAGATGTCGACGCACATGTAACATCTATGGTGTATAAAGTCGACTGTTGTATCTTACCATCAGGAGAGGCTCCTGTTTGTTTGGTATCGGGCTTAGATTACTATATTTTTTTTTCTTGAAAAACATACAATTCATACAAATATTATAAATGCAGCTTGTCTTTCTGTCTGTTTGTTACTCTTTTACGACTATACAGCATCATCGATTTTAATGAAACTTGATTTTTAAAAGCATATAAAATGCTTATAGTGAACCCCTATGTGACTTTAATAGGGGAAGGAAATTTGTTTGAAAAATCTAGTCTACGTTGACAAAGTCGCAGGAAAATAGCTAGTTAATTGAATTTACATACAACAATTAAACGTATAAACATAATCACGAAGCGCCTTATTTGATGCGTCATATATTGTAAGTTTTATTCAACTTGGTTTAACCATTTATCATGAGCTCTCTGCCTCCACAAAACATATTGTCAGACGTGTCTAAGCTCGTCGGTAAAATGGTCGTACCTTTTACTTGGTATCAGACCTTGAGGTGATTGATTGGCGTTGGTGGGAGTTGGAGGTCATTATTCGAACGAAACAATTTTGAGAAGCTTACCTCCGCCCGTGTTTTCGCCCGGGCGGTATTGAACCGGCATTTTATTTTCCACTCGCACTTGACCAATTTGTCAAATTTCACTTAGATTAGACTTAGTCCACATAGACTTAGTCCACATTGGTCGAGTGGCTAGCGTACACGCCTAACTACATAGACTAACCGTGAGGCTCGGGTTCGATTTCCGACGGGGGCAGACATTTCTGGGATGAACATTTACATGTCTATATTTCCGGGACTGGGCGTTTATTAAATTTATTCTGGTATCTATTTAAGTATTTCTATGTATTAGTATCGTTCACTAACACCCTTAGCACAAGCATATATTTTGCTTACTTTGGGTTTAGATTCAATGTGTCTAACTTGTCCAGGGACATTTATTTATTTATTTATTCTCAGCATTAAAAACTTAATCAAGATTGATAAAGCACTTCTTTAGTGACGGGCAAAAAATATTTTCGGTTTAGAAGCATTGCTATCTAAAATATTTTTTCTATGTCTTCAATAAACAGAGACAAGGAACTCTTTTACGATTTTAAATGTAGTTATGCATTCGTCGTCCATCCGTGTATGCGGCGTGCGTCTGTGTATTGTATGTGTATGTGTGTATGTCTGTGTGTGAGTTTTTGTGGCATCATAACTCTAGAACGAGTGGATCGATTTTGATGTGATCGAGAAATTTATACCAGTATCTCTTTAAATATATTTACGAGTTAGTGTAATTGATCATAACACAAGCATATAGTTTTCTTTCTTTGTAGTTAGATTCAATTTTTTTATTATTTGTCCAGGGATATAATTGGATTATAATTTTAAATAATAGAAAAGCAAAAATAATTTAAAAGTCCAAAATTAAAGTTTAGTTTAGTTTCTACGAAAAGTAACTAAACTAAAACTAAATTCGACTTATCACCACTATCTCAAGCTTGAAGCTATCATGTTTATTTGACAGCTTGTTCAACATTCGAACGCTAGAAGTGTCAAACAACAATTGACATCTCAAGGGATTTGTCGAGAAACTTTGACATTTTTAGTGATAGGAAAATAAACGAAAACAACATATGCCTTCTTCTAATGACATTTTAAAAAGCAATCGCCCCTGACAAAAATATTCAAACATACTTTATGGGTTTACTAGAACCAATCCAAGTTTCATCAGTAGCCTTTGTCCAGTATCTGGTCCTCTTCATCATGAAAATTTGACAGATCTAGTTAAGATGAATCTAGTGAGTCCAAACTTGATGGATTTACTAGAAAACCTACATCCTATCTTCGAGCACCATTGTTAGACCAGTTCAGAGGTATCTGTATACTAATGGGTTTAACTGTTAAATCTAACATATATACACGGTTGCCTCTAAAGCACCAGCCAAAAAAAATAAAGGAATGAAATGAATAAAATGAGTGAAACAAATTAGGTTTATGATGGAATTGACAGAGTTTTACTAATGAATGAAATTAAAGCGAATTAAATGAACAAAATAAAATTTATTTATTTGCTTAATATGGGTGCTAGAAGTTGTTACAAAAAATATTTGTTTATACCAAAATATTATGGTATTGAAGTGAGCAAATATTTTTAAATTTATTATTTAGAATTATAACATAACATGTTTGTATTAAGTAATACCTATTTATTTGTAGCTTTAGCTACTGTCAGGAGACGGATCATATAATCAAAAAACAATATACATATATAATTTAAGAAAAGACAGCGTCTGTCGGCTCAGATAATAAATGTGTAAAATAAATCCTATTCTATTAATATTATAAATGCGAAAGTTTGTATGTATGGATGTATGGATGTTTGTTACTCTTTCACGCAAAAACTACAAAGCCGATTACGATGAAATTTGGTATGTAGGCAGCTCAAGACCCAGAATAACATATAGGCTACTTTTTATCCCGGATTGGGACTTACGCGGGTGAAACCGCGGGACGCAGCTAGTGTTAAATAAAATTTAATTTAAACAAATGATATTAAGTTGTTGTTCAATACAGCTTCACCACACTCCCTACATGGAGACACCCTCAGCTTCTGGCATTTCTCTCGCACCCTCCAACATAATACGCGATTTATTATCCTTAATAAAAAAAATTGACATACAAATCAACAAATAATTTACAACTTACATTTA
>NJDD01000712.1:95370-107184 GCA_002245505.1 Calephelis nemesis | reverse complement strand
TCCAAAACTCAAGGACATAAGCCAAAAACTAGTTGTCAAATTTTGTGACAATTCCCTCAATCTTACCGTGTTACTTGTTTCTGTCGCCATATCAGTACCTGCTACTATCGTTATCCAGTTTTTAAAGAGAAAATCCAAAACTTTTTGTATGTCTGTGTCTCCAACTATAAGCATAAATCATAGAATACATAAAAAAATTTAATCCTTATGCCCTTATCCTCGAAGAGGTAGGCAGAGATAAAATTATAGTCATAGTTTGAACCAAGATCATAGACAGTATCAAATACATTAATTAACATTACTAGGCAAATTACAATTATAATCGATTTAATCCAAAGCATGCAAATTATTCTGCTAAATAAATAAAACGGCAAAACATTCCAATATATGAATACCCTTTAAGTATTGAACCAAAACCCAAATAAAAAACGCGGTAAAAATGTAGAAATGACGGCACTATCTCACAAAACAATCTGCCAGACAACCGAGATACAGGAAAAAAAAGACAGAAAAGAAAGAAAAGAGACAGGAAATTTATAAAAAAATGTCTGCAGACAAAGCTAGGAACAATGGTTAGGAAGTTTGAGTAAAATACCATCGCAAAATGGATCACACATTGTCACAAAAACGGCAATGATAAAGTTCCTCTTCTCTATGAAAAATTTGTGCAAATGGTGATAAATAGGGTCATTGAAGTTTCTTGCGACTGATGTGTTCCATAAACATGGATCAGATGCATCTGATAAGATAAGGGAATGTAAAAGGTTTCTATAGTTTCTATATTCAGTTCTTGATAAAATTTCGTCGTTATTTCGTTGGTCGAATGGCTAGCGTACACGCCTAACTACATTGACTAACCGCGACAGACGGGTTCGATTCCAGACGAAGGCATTTGTGTGATGAACATTTAGGTGTCTGCATTTCCGGGTCTGGGTGTTTATTAAATTTATTTTGGTATCTATTTAAGTATTTCTATATATTAGCACCGTTGACTAACACCTATAACACAAGCACATAATTTGCTTACTTTGGGGTTAGATTCAATTCGTGTAACTGGTCCCGCAATATTTATGATTTATTTATTGACAATAGTACAAACTGTTATCATGGTTTTGTGTTCTTAAGTTTTAAATTAAAAATGTTTAAAAATATTACTCAACACAAGCACACGGCTCTTCTGATGATGCAACCGATATATGGACACCATAGACGTTATAGGTGCATCGATAGACTGTAAGCGGAATGTGGGCTTTTCCAAATCTACAAACAGTATCATTCTGATGACATCAATAGGTAATCGGCGCCCGGTTAAACTGCTATGCACCAGTCTATTATCAATCTAGTTAACAATGACCTATTTGAGCTTCTCCTTACCTCTGTCTTATTGCGAGGCCGTGCTGCAGATGGCCTATTCTGCTCATCGGATCTGGACCAACACTGGAAAAAACATCTGGTTTTTTTATAAAAGTATCTTCATACCTGTATCCCCGAAGAGGTAGGTAGATGTGTAACCAGGTCACAAAAAAGTTACAGTCACTCCAAAAGTCCCATAATGTGATAGGTCTAGTCTATCATCCTGGCTGGTATAAGATCACCCTCCAAAAAAACTGTGTTTGCTTATTAAACATTTTCCTTAAAAATGTCGTTGTATGGAAGCGAGATTTTCGTATGTCAGAAAAAACATAAGAGTAACGCTCACTGACCGTATTCCTAACAGTGAAATCCGGGAAAGAGTGGGACTGAAAAAAGTTGTATGTGTAATGAAAAAGATGTAATGTGTAAAGCATGTTCTGCTGGTTCGGTACTATGGAAAGAATGACAGATGAAAGATTGGCAAAACAGATATAAAATGTGAATGAGGATACACATACCCGGAGAGAGGAAGCCAGGCAGATCTTCAAGGCTCGTGACAATTGGCATTAAATGCTCTCTCTCTACCACATAAGTGATTTGGCGTGATGATATGTATGTATGTAAAATTGATCTTATCAAGGATTTCACTAATTATTGTTTGCGTACTGTCAGCAATTAACAATTAATTACTGAACGTTACAATTAATTAGATTTATGTACATTTTGTTGCAGCCCCAATGATGCTGTAAAAAGTGCAACCGGTTGATTTAAGTGTAATATAAAGTGTTTGTGACAAATAACCTGTTATTTAAAAACGTATATACAAAAGAATTCCACAAATTGCAAAAGATGATAAGTATAAATTCAAATTTTTTGTTCGTTAGTACAGTCTAGTTTTGGAGTGGCACTATTTTAATGTCAGTTTGTCTTTGGACTAATTATTGTTACTCTTAAATTATTATGTGAACTCATTATTTAATGTCCCAGGTGTAATGACATTAATTAAAAAATAAACAACTCTGGCTTTAAATTAAATACTACAATTCAGTCAGATTTTATCCCTAAAGAAGTTTTTCCGGAAAGCTACAATTTTGGCGGTTTCAAAGCAAGAGTGAAAAGGCTACTCTTGAGGTATTTTATTGAATCAGGCGTTACTTTGAAGAAATCTATTATAACAGATGTAAAATAAGCCTTTAATTTGCTCGTTCCGCGTAAGCAAAATAAAGGCTTATTTTATATCTGTAAGGCTACTCTTGATTTAGTACAACTCCATCTTTTACTATATCACTTAATTTTTTTTTTATGTTATAGAAGGGCAAACGAGCAGACGGATTTCCTGATGGTAAATGGTAAGAAATTAGAGACACCTAGAGACACCAAAGATGGTAATGGTGCGTTGCCAACCTGAGGTCAGGATGTTAGGCCTCGAGCAAAAGCCTCGGCTACCTTACTCTCCGAACCGGAACACGTCATGACGTTATGGCGGCAGGAATAGGTAAGGCGGTGGTACCAATCCGGGTAAGTCGCTGCGAAACTCTACCACCTAGTCAGATGTCGGTGTTAGTGATGATAAGCCTATGCTCGCCTTTTACGAGCTGCCTGGCAAGAAAGGCAGATGGTCTATTCTGCAAAAGGAGCCCGGACCTACAGGACGAAAAATATCATTATCAATTAATTAATAATATCGGATTATAATTAATTAATATCGGAGTTGTTACATACTAAGTATACATATAACAACTTCGTATATTATAATACAATAGTGTACTAAGATAACTGATATAAAATCATATAAATTAAACAAATTACTTACAACAACAACAAAACAAATTACTGCTGACAAAAACCTACGTGTAAAGTGTAAAGTATTAATAATTAAAAGTATTGTAAGTATTTTGTCAACAGCTTAGCTACAGCTAAGAACCATTTCAACCATTTTAGCTTACAAACAATTAAATCCACATCGAAATCGCTCCACCTATTTTAAAGTTATGAAGCCACATATATACACACATATACATCAAACTCAATACACCGCTCTTTTTCCGCCGGGGTTAAAAATATCAAAATCGGTCTAGTCTAAATAGAGTTTTTTCGGTTGAAAAATTTAATGCAATATGAGCGAAGTCATTTAAATAAACATGTATGTGTGTTTTGTAAAATAGCTTCAAGCGACAGTTAACGACAGAGCGGTGTCACAAGAACTTATTGTTTCCTGTTTAATCTACATGACCCAGTACATTATTAGCGTAAAGATAATTCAAACTCCCTTAATTGGGGTAATGTTTGCCTGACGATAAAAAAGATCGCGTGACGCATAAATGATACCAACCTACTGTTATGTCTCCCATTTATTATGGAAAAGCAGGGAACTGTGTTTTTTTAGAATGGGCTATCTCCTCATATTTATGTTTCACTAGTTGACCTGACAAATGCACGGTATTAGACGGTAGAGGTAGGTTGGTAAATTTGAAACTATAGGTATATTTTTTTATGTCATATCTATATATAAATATCAATTGCTGTTCATTAGTATCGCTAAAACTCGAGGGCTGAACCGATTTGGCTAATTTTGATTTTGAATTATTTATTCGATTCCAGGGAAGGATTTAAAGTTAATAAAAAGACAAAAACAATATTTTAATATGTTTTCCCATACAAACAGAACGGGCAGTACATTTTTTTTAAATATTAACATTGAAAAAATTTATTGCCTATGTGGTGATTCTATATTTATAACTCCTATGGAACCGCTGGATAATGGACTATTACAGAAAATAACTGATTTTTTTAGCCTTTTTGGACAAGAGTTCAGCATACAATTTTTTTCATTTCAATCATAATGCATATAGCAGTTATAAAGTAAAACATCTATGGCGTTTATAGGCGACAATTGTTTTTTACTATTAGATAAGTCTTTGTCGTATTTCACCAAAATAGGACGAGTAACAGTTACATTGTAAAAATATATAGTACTTATATGCGATAATTGCTACTATTGAAACTTACCTGTTTATTCGCTATCTTATAAAAAAGCACAAAGAAAAAAAAAGTAACATAAGAAATGGCAAAACAATGCTTTAACGGAAAAAACACAGGCTTTTAGTAAAGACAAAAAATGTTTAATACATGCCATAAATATTATCAGTATGTACATCTGTTTATAGTAAAAACTCTATTATTTAAAACCCCCGACCCATTTCAAGTCCTGTCCCTTATATTTACACCAGTGATCATTCGTTTACACAACCGCTCCCTGAGGATTACTTAGCACGAAACATGTCTTTATCACATTTTTAATTCATTGATTAAAGGAAACAAGCAAAACTATTGGAATAAGTTTTGAAATAATAAGCTTATGCATTAAATTTTTTTTTCGTTTTTGTCTCTTTACTTGTATAATGCTTCAGAGAAAAGTTCTGAGTTTAAAAATGTAAGATCTGTTTGAAAAATCTATACATACAATAAAATATTGGTAAAGGATTATGAATATTCAGCTATTTAAAAATGACGTAAAATTTAAAGCCAAAGGTGAACAAATAATAACAAAAGCTAATAAAAGTTAAATTTAAAACAAATGACAACAAGAAAAAAAAAACTTCAAAAAATAGTATACACATAATGAGTGACAAAACTTAGTCAAAGTTTTGAAATTTTGGAAATAGAATATTAAGAGAAACATTAAAAAGGAGTCAAATTTTAGATTACATGGCAAATGGCAAGGTTTAAATACAACTTACAAAAATAAGTCTAAAGATCTGGTAATTGGAAATATCTATACTAATATTTTAAAGAGGAAAGATTTGATTTTTTGTTTATTTGTTTGAAATGAATGGGCACCGAAACTAGGACTGACTTCAAAAATTCTTTCACCTTATAATGCTACGTTGTCCCTAAGTGACATAGGCTTTGATTCATCAAAATCGATGCAGTAGAAGCCAAGTTACGCAGGCGAAGCTGCGTGAAACTGCTAGTAGTTTATAATTATAACCAAACACATAAAATGCAAACCCATAAATGGTAAACGTTATAGTAATGGTAGAATTAGGATGGTAGAATTAGCTTACCAGCTGGAGCCCGCCTCGTTGACTGCTTGGTTAATGGTCCCACAGGAATATTTTTTCGGGACAAAACTATCTTACGTGTTAATCCAAGTTGACCACTATGTGTGTGCCCAATTTCATGAAATGAGCATGGATTTTCCACTTGGATTTGAATATCCACCATTGGATGTGGTGTTTGATGATCTAAACATAGTGACAAAAAAAATACGTCGAAAGTACACCGTACGGTTGTCTGTGCTCTTTAAAAAAAGAAGATTAGAAGTCAGGTCACAAATGCCAGAGAAATCGAATAATGTACTGAAAAATGAAGGTGTCAAACATAACATAACCTCCTACTTTTTTATCAAAATTAGGCCAAAGATCTGAAAAACGATAATAAAAATAAGATAAGAATTTAGGCCAAGGTTTTTTCTACCAAATTTAAATAAAAAATACTCACGATTTAGGCGGAATAAATACAATAGTTTACCCAAAGTCAAGCACCTGATACTGAGAAGATTTTAATTATCGAAAGTAAACATTCTGGAATCTGTTAGGACTTCATAAATGTAAATTGGAGGCGCGCTTCCCGCTTGGGGGTAGGGGGAGAACCACCCCCACCCCTGAGAAACGGGGTCGCTTCAGTGCGGTGTATGCTATCTAAAGCGTTTGAAAATATATCAGGCATAAATAACTATTTGGAACTGAAAACTCCTTTATTTTTTATGGCATAGCAAATAAACAGATTTGATATGTGCCGCCTTTATGCACAAGATCCAATGCATAGCATATGCGGATGGTATTTTTAGCAATTTGAAATTTGACAACGGCGTTTACATTTTATAAGATTTCTTAGGCCCACATGCACTTTCCTGAGTTACATTCCTGTGATGGTCCGGGCTCCTTTGCAGAATAGACCATCTGCCTTCCTGCCAGGCAGCTCGTAAAAGGCGAGCATAGGCTTACTGTCACTAACACTGTGACATCTGCCTAGGTGGCAGAGTTTTCACTTGCTTGATATCCAATATCATAAAAAAAACATATTTAACTCAAAGTTAGCTTCTAAAATAGGACTAATCTACATATACAAAGTATCAATGCCACGTTTAATACTATTGGGTGTTAAAGAATTCTTGTGTAAAAGTTGTACTCGCATTTTATCCGTTTTTATTAACCGACTTTGAAACAAGAGTATATAGGTATATATTTATAGGTTTAACTCTTTTTTAATGTAGGTTAATCTATTTCGCTGTATTTTCTAACCAATTTCATTTATCTTTTTTTTATTTGAAAGAGCTTACCTACTTCTGGGGTGGTTCCATTGCCACCAAGTTTGGACCCCTAATAGAATCCCTAAGAAATCGAGGAAAATACTTCATTTTTGTTTACGTACATAATTTGACAATATTGGAACGCCACTAGGCTATGAATAGTCCTTCTTGTATAAGCTATGTCTTATATTGTATCTTAAAGCTAGGTCTGTAAGATTTCATTATAAAAGATTGACTATTCCAGTCCTACCAGCTATCGTCCTCCAGCTACAAACGAATTAATTATAGTGAAAAAACAAAGTTAAAATTTAATTGAAATTTCCTTTAATATAAAATTACGACATTTTTTTGCAGTTTTACTATGACTAAATTATGTAGTAGCCGATACAATTGTGTACTAGACGAACTGTAGTCAAAATCAATGTTTTAAAACAAAACAAAATACGTGTAAACATATTTTATTGAATCAGGCGTTACTTTGCCCGTTCCTCCATTATTGCCCGATTCCTATAATCAAAGAATCGTAATCCGTCAGCTAAATCATTCGTAGTTTGTTCAAAAGTAACGGAGCGTTACCAATATTTTCAAAAAATGTTTAGAATCAATAGGCAGAAACGAGCAACCGTTGTTAATCTTACTAAGCGTACAAAATACTACCATCCATAATCAAAACGACTCGTTTTTTGATTATAGGAACCGGGCATATAACAGATGCTTATTATTAGGCTTATTTTATACGTGTAAACATGTTGCAAAAATGTACAAGACATTTGGTTCTCCGGAACCATTTGTGCATGTTATATTCCCACTTTACTTGGTTTTATTTATTAGATAATACGATTGTGTAGTAGTGGAAGTGTTTAAGGGTCCGTAAACACAATAAAGAAAACGAGTATTGTTGTACCAACCTTGACGGCGACCTACATCCAGTAATGGAACGAAACCTTCATAGAGGATTCATTATTTTTTATATTCATATTAATTCTTAAGCTTTGCTCGATATCAAAATTAGATTACAATATCCTTCTCCAGGTCAGACTATCCGGTTGACAAATTAAATTGTAAGCAGCAAACTAAACAATCATCATACCATCATACTATTTTTTATTTTTTTTGGGGTGAAAATCTATCTATATTTTTTTAGTGTAGTAGTAACATGAAAATACAATTTTAAGTAAAGTATCTTCACGCTCATATCCCCGAAGAAGTAGGCAAAGGCACAACCAGGGCACCCACGACTAGCCGAAGATATTAAGTCCCACAATGTGATAGGTGGCAAGCCTATCGCCAACCGGGCACGTTTCCAATCCCAACCAATTTTGTTTAATTAGAAAATTGGAAAAATCCAATTTTCTTTTTGCAGGCGACCCGGGATTCGAACCCGAGACCTCATGCAGTCAAGTCCAACATCCGGACCGCTAGACCACAGAGGCGATAAAACATAATAGTATTAAAGAAAACACTTATAATGGAACATATGTTTTTCTGAGGAGTAATGAATGCGAAGAAAGCTAGGCAGTTTTTAGCACTGTAAAACTGCAAGAAAGCGACTTCGATTTCAATAAGTAGGCCGGCCATCATGTCAATTGTATTTTTCTTGATTTCCCAGGGATTCCATTATCAGATCCAGACTTGTGGCAATAGTACACGATGGTACTATAAGTGGTGGTGGTAAGTTTGTTCAAATACAAAAAAAAATTGGTTTAGAATTTACGATTTACAGACATAAAAATATATAGAAGTCGGACATATAACCTAATCCTTTTCAAAATCATTTAAAAATAGAGATCTATAACATTTAATTGATATTTGTCATTTTGTTGCTTTGTTACCGCATTACTGCGAAACTGCTAGGCTGCAGTGATAGAATTTGTAATATTTGAAGGGCTAGAGTTTATAGTGTGAGCCATGTTTTATCAAAACAGTAACTTGAAAACTATCTACATTTGTTGAAGAAAGTTATCTCTTAGAGCAAGCTATAGGTTAGTACTCATAATACATTTTAAGGCCCCATACTCAGTCAGCCAGAAGAGCCAATCACCGCGCTCCCCCGTTCCATGATTACTATGAACAATGGCGCTCTAAAGTAAACGTCTTAAGCGACAAATCACTATTTTTGACACTATAAATGTAATTCGAAAAAAAGTATAAAAACTGAAACACTCATCTTTTAGGTATAGTACTTATCCATGTTTACGTTAAATCTGGTGTCGATATTTTCATATTTGAAGTAGACATTTGCGTTGTGCTTTCAAAAAAGGGTTAACTTTTTAATTTTTACTAGCTTCCGCCCGCAACTCCGTCCGCGCGGATGTCGGTATTCGCTTGATAAAACTGAAAAATTAAGATATTTTTTCCTACGTATTTTTCCAGGATAAAAAGTATCCCATTTTATGCCCAGGATAATAAGGTATAATTTTACCAAGTTACATCGAAATCGAACCGTTAGTTTTCACGTGATGCCTGAACATACAGACAGACAGACAAAAAATTGTTCAATCACATATTTGGAATTGGTATTGATCCAGTAACACCCCCAGATATTTATTTTTTCAATATTTTCAAAGTACAGAATTAGATTTATTATATGTAGGTATATATGACCAAATTCTTCGTTCGCATTTATTTGCTTGTTCTGTACCTAGCATGAATTGTATGTAGGGTACAGTAGGGTATTATTATTCTTGACCGTGACACGTAAAGCCAACTAAATTAAAAAGAAAACGACTCTGTGATCTAGCGGTTGGACTTGACTCTTTGAGGTCCTGGGTTCGATTTCCGGGTTGACAGAAGAAGATAAAATTTGTTTTTTTATTTTTTTAATTAAAAACCCGTTTTCAAAGTAAACAATTATAATGAGTAACCTATTATGTCCGGTTGGCAATATAGACTTGGCATCCATTACATTGTGGGACAGAGGATTTAGCAAGCCGTTTGTGCCCGGGTTGAACCTCTGCCCACATCATCGGGGAGAGAGGCGTAAAGATACTTAGTTAAATTGGTGAAGACACTAAATTGAAAAACTAACATTTTCGTATAAATGCCACTATTAAACCCATTATCGCCTCTGTTGTCTAGCAGTCCGGCATCGGACTTGACTTCTTGAGGTCCCGGGTTCGAACCCCGGGCCAGGAAACAAAAACAAAAAAAATTAGAAAATGTGTATTTTCAATTTTCTAATTAAAATAACGTTGCCCAGGATTGGAGTAGCTTGCCACCTATCACATGGAGATTAGTGTCTCCAGCTAGTCGTGGATGCCCGGGTTGTGCCTCTGCCAGCTTCTTCGGGGATATGGGTTTAAAGATACTATTAAACCAAACACTGTGAAAAAATATCGGTCACCCATCCCAATTATAATCATTTTAAACATTGCTTAAATTCTATAATCAAAAGTTCATCCACAGATGCTATAACTCCAAACAATAACAACTAAACAACTTACACAGGAAGTGTATAAGCCGACGAAAAAACACCAGTAAAAGCACACCTGCATTCTTACAATTGGTCCGGATTCGATTTCCGGTTCACTCGAATATTTGCTTTGCGCGCGTGCTATAGAGTGACCGGAATACAACAGATTTTGCATTGCGATTTTTATTTTTACATGTTGGGATAAAAGTTTTAATGTCCAATTCATCTATCCTGTACAAACTAGCCCACCCGGCGTGCTTCATAACGACTGATACACAGTAACAGCTTGTGTAGGAAAAGTATCATTTTTCTAAATTTTATTCTAAATCAATCGCCTCTGTGGTCGAGCGGTCCGGGTGTTGGACTTGACTGCACGAGGTCTCGGGTTCGAATCCCGGGTCGGCCAACAAAAAGAAAATTGGATTTTTTCAATTTTCTAATAAAAAAAAAGTTGGTAGGGATTGGAAACGTGCCCGGTTGGCAATAGGCCTATCACATTATGGGACTTAGTATCTTCGGCTAGTCGTGGGTGTCCTGGTTGTGCCTCTGCCTACCTCTTCGGGGATATGGGCGTGAAGATACTTTTACTTACTATATCACTACATAGTATGAAACAAAATCGCTTTGTATGCTTAAATCTTTAAAACTACGCAACGGACTTTGATGCGGTTTTTTTAATAATTAAAGTGATTGAAGAGGAAGGTTTATATGTATATTTCATAACCGTGCGAAGCCGGGGCGGGCCGCTAGTCATAGGTAAATAGTGATTGATTTTTTATACCATTACCTTTTTAATCCTCCACGGTAGAGATGGGTGTTATAAGTTTGAATTGTCTATGTGTGTGGTATCATTACTTTTGAACTGATCTACACATTTCAATACAGTTTTCATGTTTGAAAGCTGACGTGATTAAGATGGCTCAGAACCCTACATTACAAGTTTTGTAGGAGATCACTGAACATTTTTAATGTAATGATTATGTTAATCAAATACTATGCTAAACTTTTTTTTTTTATGCTAAATGTTAAGGCCCCATAATCAGTCAGCCAGAAGAGCCAATCACCGCTCTCCCTCGTTCCATGATTATTATGAAATATTGCGCCCTGAAGTAAACGTCTTAAGCGACAAATCACTATTTTTGACACTATAAAAGTAATTTAAAAAAAAGTATAAAAACTGAAACACTCATCATTTAGGTATAGTACTTATCTATGTTTATGTTAAATCTGGTGTCGATGTTTTCTCAATTGAAGTAGACAGTTGGGTTTTGTTTTCAAAAAAGGGTTAACTTTTTGATTTTTTTTTATCAAGCAAAGTGAAATGAATCGTGTTTTGGAAACACTAGTCTTATAAAGCATATTCATGTTAATCTTGTGTATTTTTGTCACCAAGATCCATGATTGCTTTTTATGAAAAAAACAGTAAACTGTTGACGTATTTTAGCGTATATGGCCCCTTAAGAAAGCCCATAATCCATGTTGATTTATATTACTATTCCTCGGGAACCCGTTTAGTAAGCGAAATAAAAAGTAGCCTATAACCTTTCTTGGAACAGAGGGTACATATAGGCCATTTTTTACGATATATTTAGTAGATACTTCGTGTATCACTGTCATGATACAAACAGAGAGACAAAAAATCTGATAATTGTAAAACTGAAAAAAGCGATAGCTTCCCACAAAATGTACCTATATGCACTTAATATATCTAAGAACCACCTCGATCACATCAGCA
>NJDD01000712.1:67791-80027 GCA_002245505.1 Calephelis nemesis | reverse complement strand
GTTATATACATCTGATGATGCTGATGGACAGAAAGAACCATCTCTTGTGTATTGTTATTTTGTAGCAGGGTTGTCAGACCATCTTCAACACGTAACATGACAATAACGAGCATAACTGCTATGACCAAATTAATTTGAGCGATAGTACCAATGACCCGCTATACAAATTATTGTTTTAAATTATTTATGTAAGTCTAAGAAAGGTCTAAGAGATAATATAATAAGAAAATCTGCGACGAAATTACGAGACAACATATTTGATTGTAAAACCACACAAACTCTCTTCAATTCAACGAACTTCAGACAAACAAAGCTCGCCGGGATAGCTGGTAGTTTATAAATATTACATAACACATTATCACTACATAGTATAAAACGAAGTCGCTTCCTTTGTCCCTTTGTATGCTTAAATCTTTAAAGCTACGCAACGGATTTTGATGCGGTTTTTTTGAATAGACAAAGTGATTGGAAATGAAGGTTTATATGTATATTTCATAACCGTGAGAAGCCGGGACGGGCCACTAGTTAAATAATAAAAGGGTTCTGTGTTACTGGCAGTATATTAACATAATTTAGAAAGCCTACTTATAGTTCCACAAAAGGAGAGATAGTAAAACAGACAGCAGTAACGAAAAGGAAGTAGCAACTATTAGTTAATGGAAAAAATACTGTCTCCCAGTCCTTCTAATTCGACAGACCGGCGATTAGGTATTTAGGACATGAAAGCTGCGATGTTCGTTGACCTCGTCTCGATAGCCTTGTGCGGGACGTCTGCCAGTGTTGCCACTTCCAGATTTCCCTATTTTAAGGCATAATGACTTTCTAATACCGATTCGTTTTAAAATCTCAATATGTTTTGAATGTTAATACGTACAACTTTTTTTTATTATTGTAGTTTTCCAAAACTTGTTGATGACTTAAAATTAAAAATAGGTAATAGATTGGACAAGTGCTCGGTTGGCGATAGTTTGGCCACCTGTAAGATTGTGGAATTAAGTACCTTCGTCTATTTGACTTTATTAGACAATATTCTCTCAAATTACAAGGATTTTTTTTCTACCAGTGTTGCAGCATGAAGCGCTTTCAAATAATTTCTACTACTGTTATAATACTTGTTTCAATACTTCATTTTGGAAGTATAAAGTCTTGTTAATACGTTGTAATAATATGATTTTATATACATAGCACTAATGAGACAAACATTAAAAATGAGTAACATGTTTTTTAAAGAAAATATGCACTGTCCATTAATCTATATACATAAAAATAAATTCTCATTTCGCATGAACAGATGATCCAATTTTATTAATTCTTTTTTTGTTGTGTTAGGTATTTTAAGGAGAAGGTAGGAACCTTCTGAAGTATGAAAAGAAACCCCAGAAAACTGCATGGAACATGGAAAAGACAATGCTTAAATCAACAAACAGGAGCTGTTAATGTCAAGCGATACTAAGGTCGCCGGGTCGGCTAATGTACTATAAATTTTAACGCAAAGTAACAAAAAGCTTTAGATAAGTTAATGTACATTAGTTATAGAATTCTACACTCGTGACATTTAAATTCCAAATTCGTTAATTCATTGATTTTTAAATTGTGAATTAACGAATTACCTTTTTATTGTATACAATAAAACTTACAAAAAAGCAAATACAAATAAGTATTATCACTTGCATAATTTTTCAGTTTTTAGTCTACAAAAAGCGGTTTTATTACCCAATAAAGCGATCTCCACCAAACAACCTTTTTGTTTAAGGAAACTTTATAAGCATAAGTTCAGTAGGTAGAGAGATTAAACATATTAAAACTATAAGTTAAGATTAAAATCTGTTTCTTTTATTTAGACTATGAGTGGGGAAATATCTAGGATAAATTTATAGCATAAGTGGAAACACTGGTCTGTCTGTGCCCGCCTGAATACGGGTTCGGACTATCTCTCGTTACTATACAGTTGTGTAGACTCGTATTACGTATAGCGGTAACAGTCCGATGAGTTTTGTTGAGTTTTAGCAATTTAAATTCAGCAAATACACTACTGATGATAAATAATTAATACACTATTTAAATAGCATTTTATACGCAAAATAGCGGCCTGCCCCGACTTAGCATGGTTATGAAATATGCACATAAATCGTCCTCTTTAAACACTTTATCTATTAAAAAAAAACCGCATCGAAGTCCGTTAGTTTTAAAGATGTAAGCATACAAAGGGACATAGGGACAGAGGAAGCAACTTTATTTTATACTATGTAGTGATGTATCCTTAATCAATAATAATATTATAAATACGGTGTTACGTCCGTCCGTTACGTCTATCGTCTGTTACGCTTCTACTGCAACACTGTTGGGCAGGTTTTGAAGAAATTTGAGACACCTCTAATTGTAAACCCGAATTCAAACAAAGGCTATTTATTATTTCCAAAAATCAACTCACAAATAATTATAATGGGAGATGAAGGTTTATATGAAAACCTACACTGACAAAGAGGCGGGTGAATAGCTAGTGTAAAATGTAGATATTTTTTTATCAGTAATTCTTGCGCAAATAATAAAATATATGACGAGTCGTACACTTGTCTAATTTTAATAGGTATAATTCTTCTTTAGGTTTGTTTGTTTGTTTGTCACCTAACAATCCCAGGCCGTCTATATTCTGAACCGATTCGTTTGAAACTTTGTATGCTTAAAATGCTAAATATACTTTACGACAAAAGTTGTTCTATGTCACATAATTTAGGTGGTACAAAGCTAGCCGAGTCAACTAGTACTTAATCAATAAATTAATTTAATATCAATAAAAACTTACCCGTTCTTAAGAAATTTAAACACATATTTTCACTCATCTTTAATAGATACTTGCTGTTCCGACAAACTTAGTTTCACTCTTAGTTTTTTTTGGAATGACTAAATGACTAATGTGTTGCCAACCTCGTAGTTTTTACAAGTTCTCCGGGCTTTGTGGGCGGAGCAGAATGCTCAGCAGCACCCTTCATTCACGTTCAGTTTGTATGGGCAAAACTAAACTTTTATTTTGCCTACCTTCTTCGCAGTTTTTTTCCATTTACATAACTTTCAAACCTTCTCTGGACTTCCACAAATAGTTCCACATTCCACAAATCGGGCCCGTCATTCGGAAGTTACATATTTTTTACTACTGAACACTTACATACATTTCGGCGATTAAATTTTATTTAAACAGATGAAAGGTAAAGAAGCGGACGGGTTTTATCTTAATATATATAAATCTCGTGTCACAATGTTTGTCCTCAATGGACTCCTAAACCACTTAACCGATTATAATAAAATTAGCACACCATGTGCAGTTCGATCCACCTTGAGAGATAGTATAGCTTATATCTCAATTTATGGTAAAAAATCATCATCCAAGCGAAGCCAGAACGGGCAGCTAAAGTTGGTAAATAATGTCTAAAAAATAATCTAAAGTCTCATAAAAATTATCTTAAGTTATCTCTGAAGAGATAGGTAGAGATACAAGCAGGTCATCCGCAAGTATCCGAATTCTCATAACTTTAGCTACACAAACCTTACACTTACATCTCCGGCAACATTATTTTTTATCAGAAATTAAAAATAGCACATTTGGAGTTGCTCTGCCCGGGAATCGAATATGCGACCCTATGTATTTAACATCAAACCCAGACCATTTAACATTTGACCACAAAGGTGATAATTAAATAAAAATACAACAAATTTATTTATTTAAAATAGCGAACAAGCAGGCGGCACTCCATTTGGTAAGAGATAACCATTGATGTTATTGGTGTCTTGGTACATTATGACCAGTATCTTTGGCTATGCTGCAAGTCTAGCTAACCTTCCGCAAGGTCTACAAAAGTCTAGCTCTAAAGCAATGGCGGTAGGAATAGGTAAGGCAGTAGCGTCAGTCCAGGCGAGACGCTGCACAGCGTCCTAACTTAGGTATGACTGACTGCCCAAGTGGAATATCGTAATTATAAATTACATTAAAACGTTATGGGGTCGTCACATTCCAATTTCGACCGAATTTGTGGCAAGATTGCATTTGGTGATAATTAGCTGACTTAATAGGTTTATTATTTAATCAAAACTGATAAATGCAAATTATAAATTGAAATTTCAAATTACTTTAAGTTAACACTTTCGTTAAAGTTATATCGACTGATAATAATACATATCTACTAATAATATTATGAATAACTAGCGGCCCGCCCCGGCTTCGCACGGGTATGAAATATACATATAAACCTTCCTCTTCAATAATTTTGTTTATTAAAAAAATCGCATCAAAATCGGTTTCGTAGTTTTAAAGATTTAAGCATACAAAGGGACATAGGGACAGAGGAAGCGACTTTGTTTCATACTATGTAGTGAAGTGTGCTGATAAAAGCGTGTTTATTTGTTTACCTTCAAGTCGCAATGGGTGATTCGGTAAGAATTTAGAGCTTGAAAATATATAGGAAGCTGAAAAGTAACATATTATTATACTATCCAATCCAGTGAACTACGTTTTGCTTCAAATTAACTGGTAGGTACTAACAGTTTGTATGTTTGTATGGATGAAAACGCTGTTCTTCCCATTTTCGTTGCTATTTTCCCGGTTTTTCTCTTCATACGAGAGTTGATCCAAAAGTTCGTGGAGTAACTAAGTAAACAATATATATATACAAAAAATATCTATTTCTCAACCTAATCACCGTTAAGTGCAATGCATTTCCTCCATCTTTCCTGCAACTTATTTATACCTTAAAAAGAAGATTCCTCGGGGTCCTGAAAATACTCGTCTACCACAGCAATCACCTCCTCATTTGACGAAAATTTAAAAACACCTAAATATTTTTTTAATTTGGAAATAGGTTATTGTCTGATGGAGCTAAATCTGACGAGTAAAGAGCACAACAACGACAAGTACCATAATGTGGGACATATTTTTTAATTAAAAAATCTTTTCTGCTCTGTTTTTTTTTGAATGATTGATGTCTGCCAACCTCACGGTTTCTACAATTTCATCGGTTTTTTTCTCACTGATAAAGTCAGGTTCTAAAGGATTTACATCTAAAATTTCTTCCTCTTCTACTTTTTTAATTAAAAAAAAATCATATAAAAAAGTATCTTCACGCCCATATCCCCGAAGAGGTAGGCAGAGGCACAACTAGGACACTCACGGCTAGCCGAAGACACTAAGTCCCACAATGTAATAGGTGGCAAGCCTATCGCCAACCGGGCGCAATTCCAATCCTGAGCAACATTTTTTTTAATAAGAAAATTGAAAAAATCAAATTTTATTTTTGTTGCCCGACCCGGGATTCGAACCCGGGACCTCATGCAGTCAAGTCCAACAACTGAACCGCTAGAGCACAGAGGTGAAAATCATATCAATTTCATAAAAATCGGTTTGTAGCTAAGCCTTGAAAACGTAACAAGCAGACAAACTTTTGCATTTATGAGTATCGTTAAAATTATGGATAGAGTTTTCGAAACTCACTTGATATACTCGTAGGTATGTAAAATTCCATCAAATATGATTTTCCTATCTGTTATTTAGTAGTACTATTTAAATTTGGCGCTTCGACTTTCTACTTTTTACTATTTTTTCACTTTATGCTTTTATTTTCGCCTCTGTGGTCTAGCGGTCCGGGTGTTGGACTTGACTGCATGAGGTCCCGGGTTCGAATCCCGGGTCGGCCAACAAAAAGAAAATTTGATTTTTCCAATTTTCTTATTACAAAAAAAAGTTGGTCGGGTTTGGAAATGTGCCTCTGCCTCTACCTCTACCTTTGCCTAACTCTTCGGGGATATGGGCGTGAAGAAACTTTTACTTTTTTCTATGCTTTTATTTTAAATTGGTTGACCTAATCTAAATTTAAGCGAAATGATTAATTATGTGTAATAACAACTCTATTTAGATATCTATAAAACACATTCGGATTTCCGAAGCTTGACGAACATAGCCGAAGCGCTTAATTTAAACAGTACTACTGTACCAAGCACTTATCTAAAAAAGGTCAAGAAGAGATAGCAATCTTAATAGCAGCTAATTGTAAATAGCCCTAACATTGCTATCTATTTGACTGTCTTATCTGAGGTTATTTTTAATATTCCGTATCCAAAGGGTAAAGACGAACCCTATTACTAAGCCTCCGCTGTCTGTCTGTCTCCAGGCTAATAGTTTATGAGATACACTCATAAACTATTAGCTAGAAAGCTGAAATTTTCACAAATGATGTATTCTCGTTGCATCTATAACAACAAATACTAGAAATTAAAACTTGTATACTTGTACAACTTGTATATTACCGTTCCAAATATATAATTCAATAACAACAAAGTAAATGTTAAAGGGGTCTCTCATACAACAAAGGTATTTTTTAATAGATAGATGATAGTACGGAATCCTTCATGCACGAGTCCGACTCGCACTTGGCCGGTTTTTACTGAAAGACAAAGGTTTAATTTTAGTGGTTTAACTATTTGCCATGATCCCAGGAAGTCGATAAGTTCTTCGGTTGAACGGTTCACTACTTTAACGTTTTATGAACGGTAGTAAAAAGCTATTTTAATATGCTTTAGATTATTTCGGTGTTGGTTTTGTTAACAGTGTAATTGGTCTGGTTTTGGAATTTGTGTACACTCTGGATAAATAACGTAAATTGATTTCACTTCAAAGTATGCTGTGCTAGCTGTTACCCGCGGTGTTGGGTTGGTTAATGGTCCCATAGGAACATTTCATCGGGATAAAAACTATCACATGTGTCGATTCAAGCTACCCTCTATATATGTGTCAAATTTCATGAAAATCGGTACAGCAGTTTTGCGTAAACAAATAAACTAACATTCAAACTTTTGCATTTAAAATATTAGTAGGATAGCATATGTTATGGCCTAAGGCAACAAAAACCTCACGGTTCCTCTGTTGGTAAGAGACAAACTTGGCCTATAGGCACCTCACTATTACACCACAGGTATTGATCATGATCCCTTCAGCCTATTCTCTCCTTTTTCTAGCTCCAAGGCAAGAAGAGAAATGCTTGTATTTTAGCTGCTTCTCTATACTAATATTTTTAATAGCATAAAAAGCGAAATAAGTACACGGCTCTCCTGTTGGTAAGAGACTACACTGGCTTATACATAGATAGATGCTTTTGGTGCGTTGTTGTCCAGAGGGTAGGGAGTTAGCCCTCTTGTGGAAGCTTACTGTCTACCCTACACTCCGGAACGGAAAATAATACTGTCATTATGTAGATAGATAATAGGTAATAGGATTCTATCCGGGCAATATCCTATACAATGTTCGCTTCTTATGAGCTGCCTGACAGGTAGGTAGGCATATGGTATATTGGATTATAAGTAGAATATAATAAAGAGGAAAGTTTTGATTGTTGGTTTGCATTGAGTAACCTCTGAAACTACTGGACTAATTTCTAAAGTTCTATTACCATTATAGTCCTACATTTCCTCGATGAATATTGGATATAAGTAGAATATTATAAAAAGAAAATATGATTTGATAGTTTGCATTGAATACGTTCTGAAACTACTGGAGTAAAAAGAAAGGAAAAAGTTCTGTTGCTATTAAAATAGTACGTTATCCATGTATATAAACGAAAGTAGTGTTAGTTACACTATTTATAACCCAAGAACGGCTAAACCAATTTTGCTGAAAATTGACAAGGAGGTAGCTTAGAACCGGGAGAAGGACATAGGGTACATTATCCAGTTCAACTGAGAGGGAACTAGGAAAATTAATATTTTATTTTTTTCCATATTAACGGAACGGGTGGAACGAAGTCCGTCAGAACAGCTAGTTTTTAATAAACATTGGCTAAACATATACAAAATGTTCGTCTGTGTGAAATAAGGACAGAAAGACAGCAAATAAGTACGGCTCTCCTGAAGGTAAGAGACAACCACGCCAAGCGTACATCAAACAAGTTTTTTTATGATATTGGAAGGCAAACAAGCAGACGGATTTCCTGATGGTAAGAAATTCACGAAGCCTAAAGACACCAGATCTGGTAATGGTGCGTTGCCCACCTGAGGCCGGGATGTTAGGCCTCCTGCCTCGAGCAAAAGTAAGTTTCCCTACTACCTTACCCTCCAAACCGGAACAGGTCATGACGTTATGGCGGCAGGAATAAGTAAGGCGGTGGCACCAACCCGGGCGAGTCGCTGCGAATTTACTACCTAGTCAGAAGTGACAGTGTTAGTGACGGTAGGCCTATGCTCGACTTTTACGAGCTGCATGGCAGGAAGGTAGATGATCTATTCTGTAAAGGAGCCCGGACCAACGGGGAAATGATATGCAACGAAAACCATTGACCATGTAGCGACAAGGATATAGTAGCGTTAATCCATCTGCTCTTTTGCTTTCTATTCAGCTCTTTTTTTCTTAAGCATTTTGCTGAGGTTTGCTTATAACAGTTACCTCTTTCACCAGGTGATCCATTGGTTCGCTTGTCGGTGCATAATATAAAAAAATGTTGTAAATCAGAGATTTTTTCTAGATAAAATAACGGAGAGTGCGCCTTACTAGCAGCTGTAGCTAAAACAAGCATCAGGTTGGCGCGAAAAACTAGTTTGACTACTGTTTTGGCGGCAATAGATTTAATTACTGGAATCATTGCCCTCACATGGTAAGTATTGTTATGGTTGTGTTAACCCGTTGCTTGCGGTCGTCGCGTCATGGTTCATGGAGTGCGTGGTCACTTGTACCCTGAGTCTTTATTCAATTCAATTTATTCGTTTTATTTACAATAGGCTTAATAAAGATTTATCATTGGCAAGCAATTATCAATTCATATTCATAAAAAGTGTCAACTATAACAGTAATAAAAAATTAAATATTAATTTTTAACAAATTAATGCTAGCTGAGACGACAGCCATTCTCCTTCTTTTTATTACATAAGCCTTCTTTTATTTTTCTGAACGAATAGATCGATTTCTCCAATTATTTTATTGTTGTCTTAGTTATTATCAGGAGATTTTTTATTGGAGAAAAAACCTGGAAAAAGGGAAAACAATACTTTATTTTTTCCATACAAAATGTTAGTACCTGTTTACGCCGGTAGGCTAGTTTTTTTGTAAATATTAAACAGAAATCTTGTATACTTAGACGTATTTGTCTTCTTAAAAGACCTCGTCCAGCAAAAAATGATTGCAAATAAATTTTACAAAAAAGTTACAATACACTACTGTCGGACTCAAATAATTTTGTATGCTTTGTTGTTCCTTGTGGAAAATGATTATCGCCGAGTACGAGCATCCGCAACACTAGGAATGTCACAGTTGCATGTAATAGATATGGTGATTGAAACAACTGTCGCTTGTCAAATAGTAGTAAAATTAAGCTTGGATATTTTTTTTACATTAGATACATTAGATTCGTAGACGGTGTCATGGTGACGTACTTCTCACTGAGCATATAGAGTACTATAATATAATAAAAGTATAAATAGAGCATATAATGTACATAAGTACATTGTTAGGTAATCGATGGGCGTAAAATTAAAAAAATATACCTACCCGGCAATAATTATTTAAATAGGTAAGTTACTAGAAACATTGCCCCCATATGACACGCGTTGTTATGGCTATATTAACCCGTTACTACTGGCCCGTCACGGTTCATGCCGTCCATGTATTAGGTGGTCACTTGTGTACCACCAATACTCGGTTACGGAATTATTATTTACCTACTTGAATCTCGTTTTTTTAGGATGAACTAGCAAACGGGAAGATATATTTATAGTAAATTCTTTGCCATAAAGAAATTTGAAGCCTAAGACGATAATTTAGAGAAGAAAAGACATTAATATTACTCTCAGTACTATCGTATCTTAATAGTTCCATACTCGAATGTTTTGACCACACAATCTGACACCAACTGAACATCCTTGTACGAAAAAATGCTCAGAATAAATAAACAAATTAAAGTATCTTATTCTTAAAAGTATAAAAATATGACGTGACGATTAAAAGAAAACGCAGAGTTTACTCTGCCTTTATAACAGCAAAAGCGTCGATTTGATTCCACCGTCTTACTCTCAGGTTTCTTCAAAGAATATAGCCAAGGAGCTCATTAAGTATGTGCTGGGTATGCCTATCAGTTGTCACTGACATGTACACATTCAAAAGTTATAGTTTTGTATTTGGCTGGCAGCATCGCGTGACAATTTGTTAAGTCTATAGTCTTTGCGTATTTCATTATTAGGAAATTCATTAACTATTTTACATTAAATGAAACTAACTAGTTCTAGTTAGTAATTTAGTGGTAATAAGAAGTTTCATTGCTAAAGCCGTTGGCCTCACATGCCAAGTCATAGAAAAAAATTTGAAGGTTCTATCTAAAAAAATACCCGCAAGCACCTGCCATAATATAAAAAAGTGACAAGACAGATTACCGTAAAAAACTAGTTCGGCTACTGTTTTGGCGGCAATAGTTTTAATTACTAAAATCATCAAATACATTGGCCTCACATGACGAGCGTGCGCTGTGTTAACCCGTTGGTTGCGGTCGCCGCGTCACGGTTCACGGGTCTCTGGCCAGTTTGTACCCTACGGATCCGCAGTTTTTGCAACTTTTACATAAATAAATTATACGCAATGTAACTTTTGATTATATCATCGGTATTGCTACGACTTAAGTGCAAACGCATGTTAAATATAATGAGTTACAATGTTCAGGCATATTAGTTGAGACGTTTTTATAATTTAGGAAAATGTTGCCTTATTTCGCATTTTATTATCGGAAAAAATCTCCATTGCTATGTATCGTTTGGAGGATAGGATTGTAAGCATTCGAAACAAATGAAGGACAGATATTAGCTTCACCACAGAATAAGTACAACCAACGTGTTGGCCCGCGTCTGCTGAGTAGAATAGATCTTTCTCCCTGTCAGGAAGCTCATAAGAGGCGAGCACAGCTTAGGGATCCAACGCCTTAACTATTCCTGTCATCATAATGATTATGTCATGTTCCCGTTCAGAGTGTAGGATAGTAGGTAGATGCACAATAGGCCTAACACCTCAGTATCACCAAAATGACCCGTCACATCTATGATGTCTATAGGCCATGGGTATCTCTTACCGTCAGGAGATCCGCGTGCTTGTATATTTATTTCTCACGTAAGCAAATAATAATCCAATCATGCAATAATAATTAGCAATATTCAATGTCAACACTTGTAGAACTTCATTTATTTAATTAAAAAAGAATTGATGGTCATCGCAATACGTCCAAATGGCTTAACCAATTTTGCTAACAAATTTTTTGTTGTGTTGGCTATTGTCAGGAAAATGTTTTTAAAAAGAAAAACAGGAAAATAACAGGGATGGTGGGAAAATTAACTACTAGCTGTTGCCAGCGTTGTCCTACAGGACAGAAAACTATTATTTGTGTTAATCCAAGTTACCTTGTATGTGTGTGCCAAAATTTCATGATAATCGGTTCTGTAGTTTTTTGCGTGAACGGGTTACAAACAAATATACAAACTTTCGCATTTACAATATTAATATTAGATAAGATTAGTAGCTGTTAAAATCAAGTTCGACAGTTCAGCTAGTTGTTAATATTTGCCAGCGCTATTAAAACTACATATAAAAGTTATGGTATCCCATTTTTTTGTGGAAAAGTATAAGTGTTTTATGAGAATATCTAATCGTGTAAATTTCCACAAAACCAAGAGATCACAAAGATAAACACGTATTCCGTTCCTTTGTTTACTGAGTCTCTTGTTGAGGTGTTTATTACCGACCTTCATTATAAATTCGAGAGCTTATTTGACTTTTTGCTTTATTAAAACATTGTAGCAGAGCTTATTTTAATTTAAAAGCGTTAACTTTAATGGACTTTGCAATTATTATAATTTGGACCGCCGCGTTGGTAGGGTTAACGTACGCACCTAGTTTACCTATTCATGTGGATATAACCTCAGTTCTTGCCACTATCTTATTGGGGGCAAGATTGGATGGTAGTTTTTTACGCGTACTCAAAATCATGGCCTCGAAATAGCGTCGCACCAGTGGCTTCTATGGTTTTACGTTACGTTTTAAACTATTGTCACCAGAGACTTTACCATGTGTTCGTTCGGTAAGTTAAGTGTCAAAATCTATGACACTTTTGGTCTAAAAATGTGTTTCACTTAGTCTATATCTATATTTCTATACTATAACATTATAAAAAAAAAAGATTTGATTTTTTGTTTGTTTGTTGATTTGAAATGAATAGGCTCTGAAACCACTA
>NJDD01000712.1:39939-60326 GCA_002245505.1 Calephelis nemesis | reverse complement strand
TGCCTGTCATTTTGTCTGTATTTCTGTATCTCGAACACGATTTACGCCGAACCTACTAAACCGATCGTAATGAAATGTAGCAAAGAAGATACTATATGTTCCGAGGAATGTTAAAGTCTAACTTTTATTCTGCTCCCTAAAAGAGTTCCCGTGGGTGAAGGGTAAAAGTCAAAAAGTAAATTTGTCACTGCATTCTTTAATTTCGTTCATTCTTTTTTTATTTGAATACATACTTTTCAGAATATTCCGTCAGTTTTTAAACGTCATTTTTGTAGTTTAGGTTATGAACATTAAACTTTAAATTTAAACTTAATTAACTTTAAAACCAGAGTTGTTAGAATATTTGCACGTATAGGTAATTTTAGATATATACTACACATATATATTTACGCTATTTACCTTGAAGAGAAGGTAGAGCATATTGACCGCCACGTGTCACAGTTCCTACAAACCTACATAAGCCATTTTAAGCTGGCCTTATTACTTTATTTATTAATAAAAAGAATTACCTAACCGTCTGGGGTAAGATTTTCAACAGACATCAACAATTATTCATTTAGAATAACATTTCGAAAAATATCATTTTTTTTCTACACAAAAGTAGCTATAATATTTGTTTGTCGGGGATGCCTAAGAGCATCATAACATTGTTAGTTTTTCTGATCCAGCTAATAACATTCAAAAGTAGGCATTGTTACGGGCAATACAACAACTTACCCTTCGGTTAAGTTTGGCTGTCTTCGGTTCGGAGGGTAAGACAGCCGGTAAACTTACTTTTGATCGAGGCCTAACATCCCGGCCTCAGGTTGGCAGCACACCATTACCACCTTTGATGTGTCTAGGCGGCGTGAATTTCTTACCATCAGAAATCCGTCTGCTTGTTTGCCTACTAATATCATAAAAAAAGCTCTATACAACTACGAACTATATTCTTACGAAAACCAAAATAATCCTTCAATTACAAGTAGGTATGTATAAAAATAACTGATGTTCAAATACAAACATGATGTAAACAAAATTTAAGATCAAATACGTCCAAATCAAATTATTTCGGGCGAAAATATTAACATGAATATTTTCAAGAAAATGGGGTCACAATAATTTCAATCTACATTCTTTATTTGATAAGGGAAGTGAGTTTTATCATTGATGTTACGTACATATACACTACATTTTTAACCGACTTAAAAAAGGAGGAGGTTGTTAGTTCAAAATAGTTTTTTTGTATAATAGTAGAGCAAGGTAACGGGTAACTTATTCATAAAGAACCAGAATCAGTATCTTCACGCTCGTTTCTCAGCTACAACAAGGGCATGTGCGACTAGCTAGCCACTAAGTTCCACAAAGTGATAGGTGACAACCGGGTACGTATTCAATTGCTTCAGTAGATTCAGTGGTAATCGCAGTCGGGTACAAACAGACAGAAAAAAATTATAAAAATGTGTTTTACTGCCCAGTCTTAGTCACCTAAACCTATTTTTAAATATCTTTTTTTCTATTGTTTGGAGGGCTTCTACATATACAGGTACGCCTATACCCTGTGAATGTTTAAGAAAACCGTAAATATATTAAAAGTACAGAATTCACTCATCTACAGATTTATTATAAATAAAGATAAATAAGTAGACCACGTAAACACTTATAAAGTTAGATAAAATCACAAAAGAAATAAAAATAAGAATAAAGTTAAGAACAAAGAAAAAATAATTTTCTCTAAATAAGAACATGAAAATAATGTTTGTGTGAAAGATGATAAGAAGTACAGTTTTTTACATTTTCAATTTAAGAATGAAGTTCAAATTTTTAATAACAGAAAGAAATAATTTACAAAAATACACAAAATTTTACAAAAATAATTCCAGATTTTTTTGTAAGATGTCAGCAAAGAAGCATACAGCTCGCCTAAAAGGAAGAAATAACCGTGGACTACAGACACCATAGATATTATAGGTGCGTCGCTGTGCCGTGGCCAGGATGTTTTATTGTGCAAGTCTACCGGCTTGGAACTAGACAGGGTCATTATAAATTATTGACCGCCTCGTTGGTCGAGTCGCTAGCGTGCACGTCTAACTACACCGATCAACCGCGAGGCTTGGGTTCGATTATCGACGGGGCAGGCATTTGTATCATGAACATTTAGATGTCTGCATTTCCGGGTCTGGGTGTTTATTAAATTGATTCAGGTAACTATTTGAGTATTTCTATGTATCAGTATCGTTGACTAACACTCATAACACAAGCATATAATTTGCGTACTTTAGGGTTGAACTCAATTTGTGTAACTTGTCAAGTCAAATTTATTTATTTATAACTGTAATTGGTAAGGCGATTCTTACCCGGGCAAGTTCCTACACAGACAGCACTCTACCACAAGTGCAAAAGATGACATACTCATTAATAAATTTTACGAATAATAATATTCATACAATCAAAGTTTATAAACTAAAACTTTAAGCTTTAGTTTAAGCTTTCGTTAAGCTTTAAGCTTTAGTTTAAGGTTGTTACGGTTATAAAATATACATACAAACCTTCCTCTTCAATCACTTTATCTATTAAAAAAACCACATCGAAATTCGTTGCGTAGTTTTAAAGATTGAAGCATACAAAGGTACATAGAGACAGAGGAAGCTTTGTTTTATACTATGTAGTGATACCTCGTAATTGCAACACTCGTGACTAAATACTAGTTTAAAGCAGTAAATAAGTACGATAATTGAGTGTTACCATAATGAAACCTAATTTGAATGTGTACCGCCCAATTTGACGTCACGCAGTTGGCGGGACGTAAAAGTGGTCTCGTAAGTAAACGGCTGCTCTACAGTTGATCTACCAACTGCCACATCACGACAGTATTGCCAGACGTTGAAATTTATTTTCGTAACAAATTCCCGTGTAGCATAAGCAGAATAATCTTACGAATTTCCTATACCAGAGATAGCAATGCTTTGTTAATCATAGCTGGTATTTCAAGCCTCTTTCAGTAAGTAAAGCTGCTATCCTACTTCTAAAATTGAAATACAAGTGCGAGCATTGAAGTATTGGCGGAAGGAAAAAGCGATATCAGATTTTTAGATTCTTTTATTAGCGAACAATGAGGTTGTCCTTATCCTGAAAATTTGGATTGGATGGTAATATTATAATAACTTTCTTAAGGTTAGTCAACTTTAAAATTAGAAGAGACCTTGCAATTACTATAAGCATAAAAAGTTTATGTGAAGCTGCACAAACACATAATGTAGTAGTTCTTTTTTTAGCATAATGATTAAAAATTCTTTATGCTGTCGCTTTTTGGTGTCAGTGTGGAGGTGAATTCGCTGTAATAAATTTTCTTAAGCGCACCAAAAGAAGTATAATTTAAACGATATAAAAGATTTCGTACTCCGAAAGCTCGTACATGTACGATATATCGCGCACATCTGGCAACACTGCATTACATTCACACGGGGTTCATTCCACCACGGTAACGTCACAGCGATTTCAGGCCAAGACGCTGCGCCGGCGACGCACCGTGCGAGAAAGAGAGAGTGCACTGATAGTGAATACAAACTCTACACAGGTGTGCAGGCAGGCCATCAGCTGTTCACTGCGATCGCTCGTGCCCATTGTTCGAAATTCGAATGCCGCGTGCATTGCCAAGCTCAGTCTTTGTCGATAACCGCCTGCGGGCAGACGTGCCTACCGCTCGTCACGGCCCGTCGCTACCGACTTCCACCGCGCATTCTTCCTATGTGTGGATGTTTGTGTACGTGATTCCACAATACGATCGAGCTCTTTGTCTAATTAGCAGGTAGGCAAATGCTCCAACTTTTTAAGACATAAAGGCGGTTTTCCTCTGACTCCGGCGGTTGCTATGTTGGATGTATGATTTTTTTTAGCTATCAAGGGAAATATTTTCTAACATGAATAGCGGACTTTATAACAAAGGTAACGATAAAAAAGATCGAAACAGGTTTTCTGTGGAAAGGCATCTGGCACTAATTGATAAGACATAAGGCGGGCTGCGTAATTATTTTAACATAAGTAGAGTTGAAAGTTGTGATCTATTTTTATGGATTACATACTGAAGTTTATTTTTATCGTAGATAACATTATGGAGAACGCTTTATTAGGATAGAGCTGTCTCTACATAAGAGTTTTTGAGATTGAACTCAATAAAGTGACATTGGTTGCTTGTGAGTTAAAGAAAGATGTTTCTTTTGATGTTAGAACACTTTGAGCTTAGATATTTATATTCAAAGAAAAAATATGTTTCAATTACCAGTTTTTTCTTTATTTATCACAACTCTACAAATCTTACTTACCTCGTAGGATATTATATCGTTGCATTAATGTTATGAAATGGTAAATGCTGTTACTAAATATACTTATTTGGGTTACCGCTACATATTTTTAACATGCATGGAGATTATAATTAGTTTCAATGGTAAAGTACATTTAAGAGAAACATTTAACTACGAGTTAATTATAGGCTTATTTTTGTCATGTAGAGTTACATCTACGTTGTACATATTAAAGATATATTTTATAGGATACAAAAATGAAAACATTTATTACAAATATGTACATGTGAAATATGTTTGTAATCAGTACAAATTGATAACATAGGCTTTAGGTGGGAGAGGGAGCGAGACGGGGGGAAGAAGGGGGGTCGGGCCGGCCATGACGTAACCACTTGGTATGCGATGGTGTGAACAAAGAAATTAATGTTAGATATACAAAACTTTCTCAAACCGTTCATTAGTACAATGTAATGATAATTAAATTCTAATTTATTAGATAAATTACAATTTCACCTACTTTAGTTTATTGAGTAGATATTAATAAGGCGTTATTATCGGATACATCCATACAGCACCAGTTATCTCCCAATTATAGTACGACTAGCTGATGCTCGCGGTTTCGCCCGCAAATATATTTTTGTTCCAAAAAATAGCGAACAAACACGCGGTTGTCGGATGGTAAGTGATAAAACACCATAGATCATATAGGTGCGTTTCTATTCTGTGACCGATGTTGAGCCTAATGAGCTGTTTCTACTGGATACTCTAGCCTCGAGAGTCTAGACCTTGACATTGCGGTGAATCCCTGCCTACGAAAGTTGCTGCAACTTACTACCAGTAATACATCCATACAGGTACCAGTCATCTTCCAAATGTATGGGAAAGTTACTACAAAGCACTCACCACCAGTAATACGGTGATATAGTACCAGTCTCCTCCCAAATATATTATGACTAGCTGATGCTGTTATTTTACCCAAACATAGATTTTTGTAGTAGAAATTAGCGAATAAACACGCGGTTTTTGGGTGGCAAGAGCTAGAAACACCATATTCGTTTCAGGTGCGTTGCTATTCTGTGGCCGATGTTAAGCCGAATGAGCCTTTTCTACCGGCTACTCTAGCATATGGACTGTAACTTGACACTGACATGACCACACTACCACCAGTGGGCTTGTCGATGATCAGCATTTTACAAGCTGCCAGGTAGGATGGCAGATATTTTCTTCTACCCAGAGCTCCCGGATTAGGAACATTTGGGATATTAGAATAATTTAGTAGAGCGAAAAAAAACTGTTTTTCCATATTTTTATAAAACGGACTAAAAAGGATCCAATGACCTTTCAATCTAGTTTAAGTATACTTAGTCTGGCCATAAATACTGTTACACTTAAAAATAAAAAAATATTACATTTGAATTTCGAATCTGTCATTTTTATACGATTGTTCATTGTGTTTTCTCATTTTGGCGCCAATACATTGTACAATATTTTGCGATATTAAAATGGAGTGGGGTGATAAAGAGAACCGAATCGCTGTGATTGCATTACACAAAGTAGGTATGGAGCCAAATGCAATTTTTAAAACTCTCCATACACTTGGTTTTAGTAAAATGTTTGTGTACCGGGCTATTAATAGGTACAATGAGACTTCCTCTGTTTGTGACAGAAAAAGATCTGGCCGTCCACGTAGTGTTCGTACGAAAAAGGTGGTCAAAGCAGTAAGGGAAAGAATTCGAAGAAATCCTGTCCGAAAGCAAAAGATTTTATCTCGGGAAATGAAGATAGCACCTAGAACCATGTCGCGTATTTTAAAAGATGACTTAGGACTTGCAGCCTATAAGAGACGCTCTGGTCATTTCTTAACTGATAATTTAAAGAAGAATAGGGTCGTAAAATCGAAACAATTACTGAAGCGGTACGCAAAGGGAGGTCACAGAAAAATTTTGTTTACGGATGAGAAAATTTTTACAATTGAGCAACATTTTAACAAACAAAATGACCGTATTTATGCTCAAAGCTCTAAGGAAGCTTCCCAATTAGTCGACAGAGTGCAACGTGGACATTATCCAACTTCAGTGATAGTTTGGTGGGGTGTTAGCTATGAAGGAGTGACTGAGCCATATTTTTGTGAAAAAGGTATCAAAACATCGGCACAAGTGTATCAAGATACCATTCTTGAGAAGGTAGTTAAGCCCCTTAACATCACCATGTTCAATAACCAAGTATGGTCCTTCCAGCAAGACTCGGCGCCGGGTCATAAAGCTCGGTCCACGCAGTCTTGGTTGGAAGCGAACGTTTCGGACTTCATCAGAGCTGAAGACTGGCCGTCGTCTAGTCCCGATCTTAATCCGCTGGATTATGATTTATGGTCAGTTTTAGAGAGTACAGCTTGCTCTAAACGCCATGATAATTTGGAGTCCCTAAAACAATCTATACGATTGGCAGTGAAGAATTTTCCCATGGAAAGAGTGCGTGCTTCTATTGATAACTGGCCTCAACGTTTAAAGGACTGTATTGCAGCCAATGGAGACCACTTCGAATAAGCTTTTTATATTTTTAATTGTTGTATATTTATGTATTAAACTAACACACTGTAAAAGTAATATATGTTATTTGCAGTTAAAAAAATATTTTTTTTCTTTATTACAATATTTATGGCAAGACTAGGTATAAGTGTTTCAATTTTCATTAAAATAGATTAAGTCGTTTTGGGGATTGGGGAACATACCTACATATTGTATTCGCTTACAATTTTAATATTGGTATTGTTAATTTTCAAATTTCTTTGAAATCATTATAAAATGGCGCTCTAGTAATTTAACCATTTAGTTTTTCATGTAACTAGACAGTGATACAGTGACTAGATAATAAGAGACAACCGTGACCTATTGATTATACATATGTAACCACATCCAAAGCACTAGCCAAATTTTGAGAAACAGTTCGAAATCGATATCACTTTTGATCTTTGAACAAACTAAAACAAACAGTTTATAATTTTTACCCTATTGATAGATGCATTGTTATAATGTAAAAAAGCATAAAACTGGTTCCCCCCGACCGCAGTCGCATTCGCAGGCTGGTGACGTCATAACCCGTTCTAGGTACGACATAACAAGAGTTGGAATTTTGCGGAATGTTTTAAACGAATTTTTATGTAAGTAAATATTACCATTTGGCAACTATATTTAAAATAAATCACAGCCTTAGCTTATACACCCTTATATTAAAATTTGGCCGGTCCTTTCAAAGTTACCCTGCATAGTGATGTTAGTATCGTTCTAGTTAGTTTTATTCTCAGTAGTTTTATTGATTACTAGCAATTTCACGCAGGTTCGCCTGCGTAACTTGGCTTTAACTGTATCGATTTTGATGAAACAAAGCCTACGTCACTCAGGAATAATGTAGCATTCTAAAGGTAAACGAATTTTTGAAATCCGTCCAGTAGTTTCGGAGCCTATTCATTTCAAATAAACAGAAAATCAAACCTTTCCTCTTTATAATATTAGAGTGTACGTAGATGTTAGAATATTAAAGAAATTTGTTATTTTGTTCAGATTTTTTAAAAACTGATTGAATTTAATAAATTCATAAGTAACATTATGAAATTTATAAGTAAATAACATTATAATAGTATCAAGTAGAACCATAGTAGAGTTGAATTATACATATTAGCATAAATATCAAGCCGCCGTCTGTTACTATTTTATGATACATTTTAATGTTTTACTGACGAAGTTTTCGTATACTTTTATTATTTACTAGCTGTCCGGGCGAACTTCGTTCCACCAGTTCAGTATAGGAAACCATCAAGTATTATTTTTCCTATTTTCCTTTTAACTCAACCGGTTTTTCTCTTCATAAGAACCTTCTCCTGATTATAAGTAACACAATAAAAGAAGAATTAGCCAAATCGATCCAATCGTTCGAAAGTAATGCGCTTACCAACACATTTAGCGATTCATTTTTATATTAAAGATTTATTTAACTTGCAATGTAAATATGATTGCCCGGGTGTCTCTGAGTTCTAATGTAGCTATCCTCAACAAATTGATTTGGTTTTTGGCACACACTTATGTTTAATGACCACGAAATTATATATTACTAGCTGTTACCTGCGGCTTCGCCCACATTTTCGAAGGAACCGGTTGTGCCATCGGGATCAAAAGTAGCCTATATGTTAATCCAGGTCACAATCTATCTGTGTCCAAAATTTCAAACAAATCCGTTCAGCCATTCGGGCATGAAAGAGTAACAAACACATCCTTACAAACTTTCGCATTTATAATGTTAGTAGGATAATAATGTTATAATGCCAACGGAAGTGGAAGGTATTTTATAGGATCTTCTGAAATTCTCGACACTTAACCGTCTTAATAATAAACGTGGACTAACGTAGGAGTAAGATTGAGTTGTCACTATAGTCTATACCACATTGTTATAAAGACTATACCAGGCTGAACCTTGGACTACTTTACTCAGTGTTTATTAATAAGGCGATAACCGTCCTATTAATAAACATGGACTAACGAAGGAGTAAAATGAAGTTAATATTATAGACTGTATCACAATGTAATAAAGACTATAATACTAGGTTAAACCTTGGCGTACTTTACGCTTTGTTTATTAATAAGATGGTAAGTGTTTGGAATTATTTGATACGCCTTGAATAGTATAAATACTTCTCATGTACTGTTGGGATTAGCTTTTGCAAATAAAACATTTGTCTTATATATACTCGTATTTTTTCTTCAACCTGATGGTACAACCATGGCCTATAGATTACCGGAGGATAAATTAGCCGGTAAATGCGCTTTTGCTCTAGGCATAACATCCCGTTCTCAGGTTGGCAACGCACCATTAGCACTTGTGGTGTCTCTAGGCGGCGTGAATTTCCTACCATCAGGAAACACATCTACTTGGATGCCTTCCAATATTATAAGAAATTAAAATAAAAAAAAGTGTCCGAAGAGGTAGGCAGAGGCACAACCAGGGCACCCACGACTAGCCGAAGACACTAAATCCCACAACGTGATAGTTGGCAAGCCTATCGCCAACCGGGCACATATCCAATTCCGAGCAGCTTTTTATTAGAAAATTGGAAAAACCAAAATTTTCTTTTTGTTGCCCGACCCGGGAATCGAACCCAGGACCTCCAGGATCCAGGAAGTCCAACACCTGGACCGCTAGATCACAGAATTAATAAACTAAAACATAATCCATTACTTATTAAAAAGAACATGTAATATTCTAATATGTCTATTATAATAAATGCAAAGTATCATACACTTGAGACAGGTTTCAAGCTGCCCTCGATGATCCTAAATATTTAAGAGGGATGATCGTTAGCATAGTTTACGCAATGCGCAACTTCCAACTATTTTTGACTGTATAGCTGCAGATGTTTATTCTTTTTACCCTCTTTTCTTCGCATCTATTTGTTTTTTTCCAACTTTCGAGCATAATAAAGATGTTGTAAATAAAAGTGTTGGTCCGGGCTCCTTTGTAGAATAGACCATCTGCTTTCCTGTGCCAGACAGCTCGTAAAAGGCAAGCATAGGCTTGCCGTCACTAACACCGTGACATCTGACTAGGTGGTAGAGTTTTGCAGCGACTCACCCGGATCGGTACCACCGCCTTACTTATTCCTGCCGCCATAACGTCATGACGTGTTCCGGTTCGGAGGGTAAGGTAGCCGGTTAACTTACTTTTGCTTGAGGCCTAACATCCCGGCCTCTGGTTGGCAACGCACCATTACCACCTTTGGTGTCTCTAGGCGGCGGGAATTTCTTACCATCAGGAAATCCGTCTGCTTGTTTGCCTTCCAATAATATAAAAAAAACTTACCATTTAATGAATTTAAAATATGTATTAAATTGTACGTAAATTAAAAATGGATTTTTCATACAAACACGCTGGTTTCGAAGACACCACCCTAGGATACTATCCGAGTGATCTGATCGTGGAATGTTAACTCTGGTATCCCCGGATACCTACATCCATCCACATTCGCATTGTATATCTGCTTTGTCAATATTTCATCTGTCATTCTTTCCACATGATCGAACTAGCAGAGCATGCCCTTTCGCATTTTAACACTAATACTTTCCTTCAATCCTCTTTCTCGGACCTCACTGTTACGAATGCGTTCAGCGAGCGTTACACCACAGATTTTCCGTAGTGCTCTAATTTCGACCGCATTTATCCTACTTTCATGCTCTTTCTGACATACCCAACTCTCGCTTCCATACAAACATAACATAGGCAAAAAATTAAATTATAAATAATGCAAGCTTGTTAGCTGGTTGTTAAGTTATATAAAATCTTTGTTCACTTAGTCGGCGTTTTAAGTAATTTAAAAATTATTAAAACACTAGAACGCCATTAATAATGTAAAAGCAATTTTACTTAAACAATAGGTGACAGACCCCATCTGAAAGCTGGTATCTCCCCTCTCGCGATAACGAAGGGGGTAGCTAGATCAATTTTTTAAACAAGAAAGCTTTTCTCAGGTCACCTTTAATGCAAAGTTTATAAAATAGCGAAAGAATGTACGTCATATCCATGTATATATATACATATATACATTCCGTGTACATCTTAATAAATAAGAAAAGGGGGAAGGTAGTTACATAATTCAAAACTCGATAGTTATTGCAATTTTACGGAATTTTGTTCTTTTTTTTATTAGCCCTGAACAATATGAATGTGCTAAGATTTAAAACATTGACATAAAAAAATATAAGCACTAGAGCGAGTGGTACAAAGTTTGCTGCATAGCTTGTGAAAATAAAACGATTTAAATTTCAATATTGCACTGTATACAAAAAAAATTGTGTGTGTACTTATGTACACTCGTTAGAAGTATAACTTCTTCGGCGTAATAATATAAAAATCTTTTCAAACATTTTATCTTTTGCCTTATTTTACATTTGTAGACAAAATGACACTAACCATACAAATAAAGAAATATTGTGAATACAGTTGTCAGTTCTCACGCAAACATACGTAGATGTCCTTACTTTTACTTTGTTGATACCTCTTTTTGAAAAACTAAAATGTTATCTATAGCTAACTTCATCATGTCGGTTTTTCGTGACGGTGTGCGCGCGCATCGTAAAAATTTACCCTCATCATTTTTTCCTAACGCGCCAAAAGAAGTATAACTTCAAAAATGTATGTGTGAAATATAAAATGTAAATGTAAATGCATAACTTTTGTAATACGCACAATGTATGAGTAAATTAAGCTCAATAAATATTTTTGTTATCGCGTGTATCGATAGTAATATCCATGAACTTGTTAATTATCAATGTTATGGTGATAAAAACAATTGTCATGGTAATTATGTGGTTTGGAAGGAGGCGGTCTTGACCAAGTTTGCTGTCACCACCGCATACCTGCCCACAAACTATGTGTTAAAATATATTCACGCCCGAACCCACAAACTGATAGGTAGAGGTACAACCATAACATTTAGTCAAACTCAAAAAAAAAAATTGACGATTAGTCAAAGATACTAATTCCCCTGATGTGATAAGTAACAAGTGTGACGCTATTCAGGTACTTATGCAGTTATTGGCAACGTTGCTTTTATAAGAAAATTTTATTAAAAAAAAAAGTATCTTCACGCCCATATCCCCGAAGAGGTAGGCAGAGGCACAACCAGGGCAACCCACGACTAGCCGAAGATACTAAGTCCAACAATGTGATAAGTAGCATACCTTCCTATCTGGCTCATAATATGCAGTCCCTAGAGTCCCGGGCAACATGGTTTATATTAGAAAATTAAAAAAAAATTGTCTGACCTAAAGTTTGAACACGGGATTTCCAATAAAAAGTCTTATGCCGTACAGCTAAGTCAAAATTTTGTTAAAACATTATCAATAGTCTAATGTTACCACATCATCAGCGAATATTGACATTGTTGTGTTCTAATCTGAAGAGTTACCGTTAGACTTGCAAACGTGATCCAAGATTACGGTCATAATACAGCAACGCACTAGTAATATCTACGGTGGCTATGACGATAGTTGGTTCCAAAAAATAAAAGCCTTTTAATTGTTCGCTATTTTAAATTTTAAAAAAAGGTTTTATTTATATAGTTTTAGCGCTGTCAAAAGTTTGAATAATTTGCGCAAAAGCTATTGATGTTTTTCTCTAATATCATGGTGTGGGAAATTCAATCCACTTATCGTGTCCTGCTTTTCCCCAAATTCGCTTTTATGCTTTCCCATATTTATGGTATGGAATTCCTTTGCCGAATTACGCTCGCTCAATATACAGTTTTTGATTGGTTGCTCACTCCGATCTCGTGGGAAAAGTTAATAAAAAAACTATAAATTTTGGTTTCAAGTTTTATTTAAATTCACACTATAAATATACAATAGTCTGAATTTAAATATAACAACCACTGTGACATGTGATTTTGTTATACAACTAGCTGTCCTGGCGAACTTCGTTCCATTCGTTCAGTTTGCATGAAAAAAAATATAGTTTTTTCTAGTTTTCATGCAGTTTTTACCATTTTTTTTAAACCTTCATTGGATTTCCACAAATAATTCTAAACAAAAATTAGCCAAACCGGTATAGCCATTCGAAAGCTATATGTAAATGTCTTTCGGTGATTAATTTTTTTATAAATAGATTTTAACTAAAAATGCTAAAAGAAATATTGATCAAAATATACTCAAGTGTGTTGTTTCCTCTGCCGAAAATTTAGGACTTCAAGCTTACTGACTACTCTTGTTTTTGATATTTCTAATGTATTTTTTTTATGTTTATTTTGTTTATTAATACCTTAATATTATTTCATTATTGATATTGTAATAATGATTTCATTAGCAATCCTTTTTGGAGTCGGTTAAAAATGATTGCAGTACGTTTAAAAAGTTGACAGAAGTTTTCTATTTACGTGAGTGAAACAGACAACGGGTACAAATGGCAGTGTATAGTACATGTGTACACTTGTACAGTGTATACATAGATTGTACACGGAAAAGGGGTAGACTTAATAATTAATATCACAATTAATATTTTTATTCCATTTTGTATTCAGTTCTTTGTAATATATATATATAAAAGAAAGTGGTGTTAGTTACACTACCTACTTATAACTTAAGAACGGCTGAGCCGATTGGGCTGAAAATTGGTTGGGAGGTAGTTTAGAACCGGGAAAAGGACATAGAATACTTTTCATCCTGTTCGGTTGTGAGGAAACTGGGAAAAACAACATTTTAATTTTTCCCATTTGCAGCATTTTAATTTTTCATTCCCAACATTTTTTTTTTTTTGCAAATTGCAAACTGAACGAGACGAACGAAGTTCGCGGGAACAGCTAGTATTAGATACAAGTAGTGCCCGCGATAAAAAAATATTTACTTAATTCAGATCTGTTCTAAAATAAAAGTAGCCTAAGTTACTTCTTATTACATCAGCTACCAGATAGTGAAATTTCCGTTCACATCAGTCCAGCCGTTTCAGAGATCAGGAAAAACAGACAGACTGTCAGAAAGACAGAGAGAGAGTTGAAAATATTAAAAAATATTATTTAAATGTTACAAACATGCACCCCATTTTTAATAATTTGTATGTATATTTTAAAGACTAGAAGTAACTGTGGCTGCGCTCACGTGTTAATTTTTGTTTACTCTCTCTTGGTACACCCGTTTCGATGTCCGGATAAATCCAAATGATTCTCCAACCTCCTTACTATCTTCACGCTCAGAAATTAAAGTTACAGTAATCTCGTACAGTAAAGCTTAATAATCAAACGAAATATTCCCAAAGCGGTAGGCAGAGGCACAACACAACCCACGACTAACCGAAGACACTAAGTCCCACAATGTGATAGGTGGCAAGCCTATCGCCAACGGGGCACATATCCAATCTCGAGCAGCATTTTTGTTTAATTAGGAAATAGAAAAAAACATATTTCCTTTTTTATTTCCCGACCCAGGATTCGAACCTGGGACCTCATGCAGTCAAGTCATACACCTGAACCGCTAGACCACAGAGGCAAAAAAGAACAAAATTTAAAATTAAACAGCGATGTATTGCTAGTTTACATCAACCAAGTAACCTCTAAGGAATAACCTCGGTTTTTAGAGTTCGATAACTGCACTGCGTTCGAAGGCTTATTATCGAGTTCATACGGCAGCACACGTGTTAATATCGGTTCGGTTTTTTCCGTTATAAAACAACCGAAGACAATGACGCTGGTGACTCATTTATCACTTGTATGTTTAATAATAACCTGCAAAAATGTATTTTGTATTTATTACTAATTAATACACTATCTTTCGTCGGCATTTTTAACTAACAAAAGAATTCGATTAATATTCATAAAAATATAGGAGCCAAACGTATAATCTCCTTTTATCAAAGTCGGTTGGAAGAGGTATTTTCTTCAATTATGTTTATTTAATTCAATTTCTATTAGACACAGTACACACACACCATACAAATTATTTTTTAATCACTCTATCTGTTGCAAAAACTGCATCAAAATCCGTTGCGCAGGACAGACAGGGGAAAAATACTTTGTTTTATATTTACTATGTAGAATGTGAAGTATATTTTTCCCCGTGTTGGTCCGTGCTCCTTTGCAAAAAAAAAACCATTTGACTTCCTTCTAGGCATATCGTAAAATGCAAGCATAGGCTTACCGTCACAAACACCGTGCCATCTGACTAGGTAGTAGAGTTTTGCAGCCACTCGCCCGGATTTATACCACTGACTTACCTTTTTCTGCCTCCATGACGTCAGCGCTTGCCATTGACGTGTTCCGGTTTAGAGGATAAGGTAGCTTCTAAACTTACTTTTGCTCGAGGCCTAACATCTCGCCCTCAGGTTAGCAACGCACCATTACCCAATTTAGTGTCTATAGGCTACGTGATTTTTTTACCACCAGGAAATCCGTCTGCTTGATTACCTTCCAATATCATGAAAGAAGTAGAACGCAGTCTTTTATATATGTATAAATTACTAGCTGACCCGGCAGACGTTCTTCTGCTATGGAAAAATGGGGTGAGTCACCCTTGTCACTAAGGGATATGAAAAAGATTCACCCTCATCACTTAGGGTTATAAAAAATAGAAGTTGGCCGATTCTCAGACCTACTCAATATGCTCACAAAATTTCATGAAAATCAGTCAAGCCGTTTAAGAGGACTATGCGAACGAACATTGTGACACGAGAATTTTATATATAAGATAATGATTGACAAAACAAAACTTAAAGAGCATTTCTTTGCTATTGCTTAGACTTTCAATTCGTTAATATAAATTTACTTTAGGTTTATGTTTAGTTTCATTTTGATAATTTGTTTTTTTTAATGTTATGTATATTAGTTTATTGAATAGTGTATATTTAGTAGTATATTTATCTGTACACCTGGTCTACTTATTTCATTTAATAATTAAATACTTTAATAATTTTACGGGTTGGCTAGAAGGAATTTCTTTAATTTGAGTTGAGCTCGCCCTTTGTACTCTGTTTTTTGAAGTTATACTTCTTTTGGCGCGTTAGGAAAAAATGATGAGGGTAAATTTTTACGATGCGCGCACACCGTCACGAAAAACCGACATGATGAAGTTAGCTATAGATAACATTTTAGTTTTTCAAAAAAAGGAACCAACAAAGTAAAAGTAAGGACAAACCAACAAACAAAGTAAAAGTTAGTGTCATTTTGTCTACAAATGTAAAATAAGGCAAAAGATAAAATTTTTAAAAAGATTTTTATCTTATTACGCCGAAGAAGTATAACTTCTAACGCGTATACATAAGTACACACACAATTTTTTTTTACTTCTAAGCATATTTTGTAATATCAGTTCTGTATGTAATAAAGAGTTAATAATAATAAGACTACACTAAAACGAAACACTAGTTTCCTTTTTAAAATCGGATAATAAACGATCCAATTTCCCGATCCAAATCTTGGTACACACGATCTTGTTGGACGAGTCGCCGGTTTGATTGAGGAAATGTGCTCTTTGACATTGATTTCATGGATACCAACGAGCATCCATCTTCCTGTTGTATTACTGTCCGAAAGTACACTCAGTTGCAAAAGTCCTTAATAACAGAGTATCAAAAAAATCCAAAAAAATATTATACAAAAATCTTTATCATCTGTTGCATTAAGTTGAATTATCAAATCTCTTTGAAGGAAATTGAAGTGGTATACTTGGAAGATAGTTACATAGTATATGAAGAGACCCGGCTCTTTCATCTTATTATACAATTTTTATTTATAACTGGCTGGCCCGGCGAACTTCGTTTCACCCGTTCTGAGATAACCGTTATGAGAAATAATAAAGTATTATTTTTCCCATTTTCCCTGCAACTTTCCCCGTTTTTCTTCTTCTCCTTCTCCTGACAATAAGTAACAAAATAAAAAAATAATTAGCTAAATCGGTCCAGTCGTTCGGAAGTTATGCGCTTACCAACATATTTAGCGATTCATTTTTATATTATAGATATATTATATGTATATATATACATATACATTATAATGCCCATTTCCCTTATCCATTGCATCAAATCTGAACGGATGGACCAATTTCGTTAAATCTTTTTTGTTTCTGTTAATTATTGTCAGGAAAAAGTTCTTATGAAGAAAAAAACTGGGAAAATTTTAGGAAAAATATGAAAAAACATATTTTTTTGGAAACAGTAGTTGTTAATGTAAAGCGATACGAAGTTTGCCGGCTTGGCTAGTGTAATAGATTTGCTATGTGTAATATATTTACTATCGTTATACATAAATTATTATAATTTCAATATATTCTCTTTCTGGTGAATATTTTTATTGAGCTCCTTTGTTTGTGGCAATAAGTGGGTAAGATTTATTGCTATTACATACATACGTACACGGTACATGATTCCTTAATTTCCTTAAAATCGTTATTTGTCTTAATGTATAAGTGTGAAATGCACTTACAAAATCCTTATCGACTTTTGACTCTAACTGTACCTACATTCTGCTGCATTAATATCAGACAAAACTTTTCACAGTCCTTTTTTTAAAGTGAATAGTTCAGTGAAAAAATTGTGGTTTTAAACTTGCCTACTACGAATCAAGTAGGGCTTAGGTATAAGTATAGGTACTTAACAAATATTTACAATAGCGTTTTGGATCCAAAACTTTTTATTTATTTTCGATTAAAAATTAATTTTCGATATAAGAGTACATACCTATAATAAAAGTCTTAATGTATATTTTATTACAATATATTTTGTCATGTTTTATCAAAATCCGTCAAGTGTATGAAAATTATATCCTGAATTTTTTGTAAAGGTATTTCAAAATAAACTTGTGAAAACTGTCTTAGCTGTTATACGAAATGTTGACTTCGCCATTTTTAGAAATTTTAGGCAGAGACCATAAGAATAAACACAAATATATGTAACTTACTTTGACCATAAGGTACTGCACCTCTTTCAAAATAACTATTTAATTGAACTTAAATTAGGTAATAAAATCTATATCTATCTATATATATAAAAATCAATTGCTGTTCGTTAGTCTCGCTAAAACTCGAGAACGGCTGAACTGATTTCGTTAATTTTGGTATTAAATTATTTGTTCAAGTCCAGGGAAGGTTTAAAAGATAAGAAAAAGGAAAAAAACTTGCGAAAAAACTAAAAAACAACATTTTACTTTTTCCCATACAAACTGAACGGGTGGAACGAAGTTCGCCGGGACAGCTAGTAAAAATATTTTTATCGAATTGAATCTAACCCCAACTAAAGCAAATTATTTGCTTGTGTTATGGGTGTTAGTCAACGATACTAATACATACATACTTAAATAGATACCAGAACAAATTTAATAAACACCCAGACCCAATTATATATTTTTTATATGATATTGGAAAGCAAACAAGCAGACAGATTTCCTGATTGTAAGAAATTCACACCGCCAAGAGACACCAAAGCTGGTAATGGTGTGTTGCCAACCTGAGGCCAGGTTAGGCCTCCAACAAAAGTAAGTTTACCGGCTACATTAACGTATTTATTTGAATATTTATATTACAGTATTTATACGAAAATTAACGTATTATTTTTCCCATATATCCTGCAACTTTCCGTTTTGTTTCATAAGAACCTTCTCCTCATAAGTGACACACCTAAAAATAGTTAACAAAATTAGTCCATCCGTTCAAGTGTGATGCGATCACGCGAAATGGTTTTTTTTATATAGATGTAGACTAGCTGATCCGGCGAACTGCATACCGAATATCGTATCTTATGCATTTTAGTTTCATCGTATTTCATATGCTGATCCGGTGAACTTCATGCCGAATATCGTATCTTGGGCATTTTAGTTTCATCGTATTTCATATGCCGATCCGGCGAACTTCATACCGAATATCGTAACTTATACATTTTAGTTTCATGTCACAGTAGTTCTAAGAAAGTCATACTTATAAAAGGCGCGGATAATACACTCCTATGGCCAATTCGTGATAAATCGATATGTAGTGTTTATATTGGACTATCAAACACATTTGGCCAGTCACGGTGTTGATGACGTCATTATTAGAAACATGTATTAGTTTATAAATGTTTATTCGAAAGATCTTCGTAATCGATGCTTCGTGTTAAGCATATGACGTAATAAAATGTTAAACTGTTAGTCAGAATTACCATATTTTAATCGATTTAAAAAGTAAGAGGTTATGTTTGATGTCTAGATTTTTTATTTATTTGCAGAAATTTCTCCATATTTGGTGGTGGGCTAGCAGTCAGGCGACAATAAGAAAAATGTGCATTTCAAATGTTATTTTATTCATTATTTAATTCTATATTGTACACTATTTATGATATGGACAAAAACGCACAATTGGTGGGTTTATCTCTAGGTCTACAGATTTCTTCCAGCCAACCCTAAAATCAGAATCTGTAATAAAACAGTAATAGGCTTTTCCAGTGTTGATCCGGGCTCCTTTGTAGAATAGACCATCTGCCTTCCTTGCCAGGCAGCTCGTAAAAGGCGAGCATAGGCTTACCGTCACTAGCACCGTGATATCCGACTCGCCCGGATTAGTACTACCGCCTTACCTATTCCTGACACCATAACGTCATGACGTGTTCCGGTTTGGAGGGTAAGGTAGCCGGTAAACTTACCGGCTACACAATTATTGTAATCACCCCATAGAAAACCAAACAAATAATTCATAAAATTTTGTCTTATACTAGCTTCCGTCCGCGAAAAATTAAAATTTATTTTTTATTCTACGTATTTTTCCAGGATAAAAAGTATCCCACGTTATGCCCATGATAATAAGGTATAATTATACTAAGTTTCATCGAAATCGAACTGTTAGTTTTCACGTGACATACAGACAGACAGACAGACAGACAAAAATTTTTTAATTACATATTTGGGTTTGGTATCGATCCAGTAACACCCCCTGCTATTTTTTTTATTATTTTCAATGTACAGAATTGACCATTCTACGGATTTACTACATGTGTAGATAAACTTTAAAATGTCGAAAACAAAAATGAGTTAATAATTAAAAAACGATTACACTGATTAAAATAAATGTCTTTAAGTTACACTTGTTTATTTTCTCAATTACATAAAACAGGTATGACAAGAGGATATGCGTAAAATTACACAGCTTTTCTATAATTAAAGGTTTTTCCTTCCAATCATCATCTAGTTTATGAAACAATAGCAAAAATATCATGGGAACAACACGTTTAAATACGGGTTTGGTATAAAGGTGCTGATATACTTGAACATTCACTTGTAATAGAACATCGAGCATTCGCGATTTTTGAATTTGTCGAACTGAACAACGGGCCAAGCCAAGCATACAGCCAAAAATTGCTACGAACATTTTCATGAGCATTCTAGTAAACGCTCTAGTCGATGCTCGTTAAAAAATATTCTTCACGATGATGTCAGACTCAACAGTCGCGTGTGCTGCAGTTATCTTCATTGGTAATTTAAAGTAAAAGTATTGAACTAGAAAAAGAAAACAGAGCAACAGGGGTGCGGGGAGGGACATCTAAGAGCGGGGGGCGACATGATCGAAGCCTGGCTCGGCAAAAGCTCGAAGCAATGCGCGCTTGAATACTCGCCAGAAC
>NJDD01000711.1:149070-161721 GCA_002245505.1 Calephelis nemesis | reverse complement strand
TCTGCTCTACCACCAGAGCTCTTACCATGAGTTTACGACTTGTCAAGTTTACTATACTCGCTACCGTCTCTGTAAATTATTTGTATGAAAAAATAGAACAGCACCTCTATTAGTAACTTAGAGAAACTCACTTTTAGACCAAAAGTGTCATAGATATCGACAGGTAGCTTACCGAACGTAACCTACACTAACTCATGGTAAAGGTTCAGTAGTCTTGTCTGTTTACGTAAGCTTTAACGACGAGCTGTCATACGACGAAGCTTCATAAGATATCATGTAATAAGTTTCATTCTAAAAGCTAAATAAATTAATTATTTTTATAAAAATTGAGACCTAGCACCGAGCGCTTTCATATTATGTTAAAATGGTTTTTTTTCTAATTCATGTTTTTTTTATTTGTAGCAGCTTCTTAGATTTGCCTGCGTACTGAAATATATTTTTTATAAATTGTAGCATTTATGCTATTTTGATGTCTAATCTACATTTCTGTAAAGTTGCAACTAAATCCGTTGCTTGTGAGTAACCAACCTGTGAGGAGAAGGCTGCATGAATGTAACCTTTATGCTCGCAGACCGCTTTGTACTCCTACGCCAAGGAAATCGTGGACGACGACTAGAGTGAGCTCATCTACATCTGCTCTGGGAAGATAACCAGGGGTCTGTAGAGCTCTTTACCGAGGAGTTCCGGTTCGGTTACAATCCGAATACACGTAGAATACGTATTTAGTGAGTTCCTGGTCGTGACAGCCGTCTGCAACGTCCTCAGAATGTCCATTCATACCACGGTGGGACGATTTTGGTTTGGTTTAGGAATTTCCCCTTTAAATTCACAATTTTATGCAAAATTATTTTTGCGTAGATTTATCCATTTACTCAGCGCATGCGATGGAAGCTCTAAAAAAGAAATATTTTGGATTTGGCGCCCGATCCTGAAGATTTTGATCATGATAATCTGACGTTTTTTTTAAAAATACTGCATGTTCCTTGATCTTTGACTTATTTGTAAAGCAGTGGTGCCCAAACGGTCGAACCCGATCGACCGGTCGATATAAAGGTTCCATGGTCGATTTATGAGGTTAAGCCAGTTAGTACTTACCTACAAGATTTATTTTCGAATTTTTTTATTTATTTTCTACGGCGATAGATTTTTTATCTACAAAAATTCTATCGCCTCTGTAGTGTAGCGGTCAGTTGTTGGACTTGAAAAAGAAAATTGGATTTTCCAATTTTCTAATTAAATAAAAAAGAAAAAGAATTGCTCGGGATTGGATATGTGCCCGGTTAGCGATAGGCTTGCCACCTATCACATTGTGGGACTAAGTGTCTTCGGCTAGACGCGAGTACCTTGGTTGTACCTCTGCCTACCTCTTCGGGGATATGGGCGTGAAGATACTTTTTTTTTTATCATAAATGTGTATAAATAGTAAGAAACTATGTAAAATTACTTATAATTAGATCCAACATAAAAATAAATTATAATATAAATACATGTTGTTATTACTAATAGATAATAAAAAATACATAAAAATAAATAATAACTAATAGATAATAAAAAAATACATAAAAATAAGCTCTCGATCTTAAACCCTTAACTTTTTCTAAAGTTTATCTTCACAGCATAAAGTATAGACACCACTGGTGTAAAATTTTAATTCGATCATTTAAGTGGGAGAAAAACACGTTCTCATATTCCATTACGTAAATACGTAGAAACCAACGAAGTAAATAAACTTTTATTGGATGGTTGGACTTGACTCCACGAGATCCCGGGTTTGAATCCCGAGTCGGGCAACAAAACGAAAATTGGATTTTCCAATTTTCTAATTAAATAAAAAAGAAAAAAAATTGCTCGGGATTGGATATGTGCCCGGTTGGCGTTTACCCAGCGCATGCGATGGAAGCTCTAAAAAAGGAATATTTTGGATTTGAATAAATAAACTTTTATTTGCTTAGTTGGTTTCTGTGTATTAAAATTATGTTTATTAGATTTAAACGGAAAAAAAACACACGTACCTATCTAAAGGTGACAATGTTTTTTTTTTATCTACGATACATAACGTTCGTGCATTTATCAGTAGTAGTATCACATAAGTCGACCTTCGCCCTGTTGATAATTGAAATGTATAGGTATACCCAAAGATAATATAATTGCTACGTTGTAATATTTGACTGGGCGAACCTGGGTTGCCAGGTAAATTAAGTACCTATATCAAAATGCACTGTTTCATTGCTCAGACGTTAACAAAGTGTCTGTTAAAAAGTTGGTCCTAACTGGTTATTTCAATGTTTGATTTTTTTTCTTGAGTTTGTTGTCATCTAAATTATGCAATATATTATTAGGTAGGCATGTTGTAGCATTTCATTAAAAACTTTTTTTGGTAATTGATAAAAATATACGATCCAAGATATTTTTAGCACACCAAAATAAATGTAACATATTTATAAAGTATATAAAAAAATTATAAGCCAAAGTATCGATCCCTACCACCGTCTAAAAAAGAGCTCGCTTAGAAGAGTAAGTAATTAAGTCGTTAACGGTAATGTGGTTGAAATTCATACATTTTGGTTTTTCTGTTTTTATGAGACTGTGGTTCATTTTTATTATTAACTAGCTGCTCCGGCGAACTTCGTTCCACCCGTTCAGTTTGTATGGGAATCATTAAAATATTGTTTTCCCATTTTCCCTCCAACTTTTCCCAGTTTTCTCTTCATAAGAACATTTTCCTGATAATAACTAACACAATAAAAAAAGAATTAGCCTAATCGGTCCCGCCGTTCGAAAGTTATGCGCTTACCAACACATTTAGCGATTCATTTTTATATTGTAGATTATTTTAGTAACAGTGTTATAATATTAACGGATGTTTACGATGTTGGCATCTTATTTGATATTTTGGTTAATTCCTGTGTGCATTGAGTGTTTTTTTTTTAAATATAGCAGTTTTAGGTTGTTAAACTGTTCTTAAGCTATTACATAGCTTCTATCGCGGGCCTTAAGCGTGGAGACCGCATCCAGAAATTAAGTAATGAAAATAACCTAACAACTCCCACTCTGAATAGCACAGCGGTGATACTTTTTAGTTTTGGGATCTATCGATGAATAGCAGAACTTTTAATGACTTTTTGATCACGTTCGTCTTTTTAGTTCAGCAACTCGCCTCTAGATGGTATTGGTTGCATCGGTGTTACTGATCATGCGCCCCTCTTCGCCCCGCAATCTGGTGACTCATGCCTGTTCATGCAATAGCTTTACCGCAGCAGTCTCCGAGTGCCACACGTTCTTTTTTATGTTATAGGAAGGCAAACAAGTAGACGGATTTCCTGATCGTAAGAAATTCACGCCGCCTAGAGACACCAAAGGTGGTAATGGTGCATTGCCAACTTAAGGTCAGGATGTTAGGCCTCAAGCAGAAGTAAGTTTACCGGCTACCTTACCCTCCGAACCGGAACACGTCATGACGTTATGGCGGCAGGAATAGGTAAGGCGGTGGTACCAATCCGGGCGAGTCGCTGCGAAACTCTACCACCTAGAAATTTTTATTTGTCAATCACTTCTGAATCTTAAAAATATATTTTCCAATTCACTTTTACTGTAAAACACGTTTTATTCTAAAATGCAAAATTCGAATGAGGTTCGGATCTTAGATAATTTTGGAAATTCTGTTTCATTTGGCTTAAGAGTACTTCGCGTAATGACTTAAACATGTTGTTAGTGAGGCTTAAAGGTCGATTTGTATGGTAGGCTGATAGCGAACCTTGACCGGTACCCACTAGAAAGGCTTAAGCAAAGGCTGCATGTCACGGAGATGGAATTACTGCAACATGGTTAAAATAAGACTAAATACCATAAAATCTTTAGCGTCTGTAAAAGTGGAAGACCTTAGTAACTCTGACTAGATGTCTCCAAATAAAGTATTTGTCCTAATGAACCCACTATTAGGAATGCTGAAGACGGAGCAAGGAAGTAAGAGTAGGAAAGTAAATCCTGAGTTTCCTTCTTTGAACGTAAGGAACGACTGGGATAACGACGATGACTATCGCAATATTGCAACGTCGTTTTTTTATGTTATAGGAAGGCAAACAAGCAGACGGATTTCCTGATGGTAAGAAATTCACGCCGCCTAGAGACACCAAAGATGGTAATGGTGCGTTGCCAACATGAGGTCAGGATGTTAGGCCTCGAGCAATAGTAAGTTTACCGGCTACCTTACCCTCCGAACCGTTACGTTATAGCGGCAGGAATAGGTAAAGCGGTGGTATCAATCCGGGCGAGTCGCTGCGAAACACTACCACCTAGTCAGATGTCACGGTGTTAGTGTTAGTGATGTCACACTAAAACGTTTTCATACGTAGATACTACTTACATAAAGCGACATAAACCTTTTAATACGTAGTTCCTTCGGGAAGTATCTTAACTGAAATAGATCATAAGATTACCGAAAACATAGTTTAGTCGTAGCGCAAAATATTTGTTCCAAGTGTTATTATACCCAATGAAAATTGCTATACCTCAGAATACGTCAACCGAAAGCCTCTAAAGCTCGAAAACATGTACCTACTCTGACGGATTTTTGAGAAAAATATTATTATTAAATATATTGGCTCGTCTAAAGTGTTTCATTTCTTTTATTTTTATTTCAATTAAAAAGTGTAGTAGATGTCATGAATATATAATCTGTATTACCGCTGTATTTTATGCCAAGAACCGATGTCATTTCGTAATACTGCTTACTCACTATAAATATATTGACCTCTCTTTCTGAAAGTCTTGTGATATCAATTAACAAAGTTGAAACGAAAAAGAGGTCAATGTATTAGAGCGAGTATGCAATATTTGGAAATTACATTAATTCTTTGTTAGAAATGTTGTCTACCCCGTGTTGTTTTGGGCTTGTTTGCTGAATAGACCATCTGCATTCCTGACAGGCAGCTAGTAAAAGGCGTGCATAGGCTTACCGTCACTAAAACCGTGACATCCTACTAGGTGTTAGAGTTTCGCAGCGACTCGCCCGGATTTGTACCAACGCGTTACCTATTCCTGCCGCCATAACGCCCAATGCTTGCCGTTGATGTGTTTCGGTTCGGAGGCTAAGGTAGCCGGTAAACTTACTTTGGATCGAGGCCTAACATCCCGGCTTCAGTTTCCCAACGCACCATTACCACCTTTGGTGTATTTAGGCGGCGTGAATTTCTTACCATCAGGAAATCGATCTGCTTATTTGCCTTCCTCTATCATAAAAAAAAGGGTAACCTCCAGTAGCAATATAGCTTCATGGTAGGTACATATTACTTAAAATAAGTTTAGACAACGTGCGTCAGATACAGTATCAATATTGATACAATAATTGATTTGATAAAAAAAACCAGTTGATTATCATGTTTACAGACGAAAGTTACGATTAGGTTGCAAAAATACTATTCATAGTACGATTCGTCGATTTTCATGTTTGTGTGAGTGTGCAGTTACGAACGTTTGTAGGTAGCTTCCATACTGTTTCATATTCGTACGTGCCTAAGATCCTGTATCAAGTCGAGGTACGGCTACGCGGGAGACCGCCCTTGTTGCTGGTAACAGTCAAATCCATGTAAATTATGATGTCTCAGATTGAGCTCTCTGCTCGGCCCACAATCCCCGCTGAAGTTGTAAGAACCGCAAGGTGGGCAACACATTAATCATTTTCCAAAAAAAAGAAAACGTCTCTTAGATTTTGGACATTAATAACGACCTAATAACAAGGACAGTCTCTGTTTTTTTACATAAAATTCAAATAAATAAAACTAAATTTAATATAGAAATAAAATTTATTGTAACAAATTTTAAAAATAGTGTACAATCAGTCGTTGATTAATTAATATGACAACATTGTAAAATGTTGTCATAATCCAAAATATAAAAATAGCTTAATTTTCTCGTATACAACATTGTTTATAATATTTGTCACCTATTTATAAAAAACAGTTGATACTTATATACTTAATCATTGTTTCAGTTTTTTTTTCTTCAACATTTTGTTACATCTATTTTATTACAATGACGAGAAGAAAAATTTAACAAGAAAATAAACTTCTAGTCGAAAGTCATTTCATTCATAAACGAGTATATAATATGATTTATGAATCGGAATTCACTGTTGTACTTAAGTTAATTAAAGCTAAACTATTTTGTAATACCTGTATTCGTTTTGTTAATTATCAAACTTAACATAAAGCTGTGAAACAATTATTAACTTTTTAGCAAATTATTTATTATTACTGTAACATTGATTTCTTACTTTTATTTGGAAATAAACAACAATGGGCTCTTACGAAAAAGATTTCTTAGTATAGAAGTGAAAATATTGTTTTTTTTCTCAAGTGAACATTTTTAATTCTGGGAAAAAACTTATCGCTTGATTTATACAATCTTAACGTTCCTCAAAATTTAATAATTATTCAAGAATTTCACATGTTGTGTTTTTGCGATTGTAGTTATGTTTCTATATCTATTGAAATTTATGTATTTCCAATGAATAGCAATATTTTTTGTTATATTAAAATCCAACTCTTGTATTTTGTAAGAAATTTGAATCTGTTAAATATAAAGTTTACTAAACTTTGTTTTATAATATATAGTAATGACAAAAACAGGTTATATAGACTTTAAGAATAATTTACAATTTTTAAGTACTCGTTAATATTTCTATCACACTTGATAAAAAAATATAAAAACTTGCATGAAATACGACAAAATGCAAAATCATTAAAAAACATCAACATCATCAGAGAACTGTGATTTTCTTTACTAATGTTAATAGGTATTTGAATAACATTTCATAAAACTTTGTTTTTCTTATTTATGCCAAAAATGTAGTATTGACTTTAAACAATAAAGGTCACTTGTTGCTTATACACAAACAAATTACAAACACACACAAATTTTATTGATGTCACTGCAACTTGAAATTCAGTCTCAGACATATATATGTTTATCATACCCTAACAATATTTTGCTTTTAAGTCTTTTCTTAAAATCTTCCCAGCGCTACTTTTAGGAATATTATCTAAAACTGTAATATCATCTATTCTTTTATAAGATGCCACTCTTTCCGCTACGAATTCGCTTATTTCTTTTGTGCTTACGTTGACTCCTGGCTTCAATACCACAAATGCTTTGGGAGATTCTCCTTTAGTTGGATGTGGAACTCCTATAACTGCTGAGTCATTAACTGCTGGATGGTCACGTAAGACAGCTTCTAATTCAGCTGGTGGAACTTGGAAACCCTTAACCTGTAGAGTTTATAAAACTTTATTATTTTCATATCCAAATATTAAAAAATACTTATGTTCGTTGGTATTAAATAAGATGTTTTGATGTTTCTATCTCAATAAGAAATGGAAGTTTTTAAATAGTTCTATATAGATGAAACTGGCTTGAAAAAAATATACATTTACAATAAACCACCATATAACATGTCAGATTCCCCGTATTGGTCCGTGTGTGCTTAAGGCAAGCACAGGTTAAAATATAGGTCACCAGCAAGACCACTTTGCCAGGGTAGACATTCAAAGCCTAACCTATTCCTGTCGACATAATGACACTGTCATGCTACGATCTGGAGGGTAGGGTAGACTTGTACAATAGGCCTTCTATCGTGGCCTCAGACCAGCGACGCACCTTTAACATCTATGTTGTTTACAGGCCACGATTGTTTTTTATCATCAGGAGAGCCGTGTTCTTGGTCGCTAGCCTCTCACATAAAGGAGGTAATTAACATAAATAAATAAAATAAATATCCCTGGACAAATCACACAAATTGAATCTAACCCGAAATTAAGCAAATTATATGCTTGTGTTATGGGTGTTAGTCAACGATACTATTACGTATAAATACTTAAATAGATACCAAAACAAATTTAATAAGCACCCAGACCCAGAAATGCAGACATCTAAATGTTTATCACACAAATGCCTGCCCCCGTCGGGAATCGAACCCGAGCCTCGCGGTTGGTCGATGTTGTTAGACGAGTACAGTATTCTTTTTAATTTTCATAGAAGATTCATAGAAAACAGTTTCATTAGGCTGCCTATCTAGAGACGATGTAAAGGCAATCTCTTAACTATTATGAAAAGAAATTAGACACATACCTTTATTAATTCCTTTAACCGGTCTACAAGTTTCATATATCCGTTTTCATCAACTGTTGCTAAATCACCAGTCCTGAACCAGCCATCAGATGTGAATACTTCGGCATTTGCTTTGGGGTTGTTCCTGTAGCCTTTCATCACTTGAGGACCTTTGACCAAAAGTTCACCGGTCTGGAAAATGTAAGAACTTCAGATCTTGAATACCAACTTTAAGTAAAATTGTAATGTCCAAAACATTGAAAGTAAGTAAATTTATATAGATATTGTTTTCCCATGCTATTATTTTTCCTTTACATTCATGTAACTGTTTTAAATTTGTTACGTTTGATTTTGGTGGAAATCCATTATATAATCGCCTCTGTGGTCTAGCGGCCCGGCGTCGGACTTGACTTCTTGAAGTACCGGTTTCGATCCCTGGGTCGGGCAACAATAGCAAATGTGTATTTTCAATTTTCCAATAAAAATAACGTTATTCGGTTTTGGATATGTTTAAAAATGACGTTAGGCTTGCCACCTATCACATTGTGGGATTTAGTGTCTTCAGCTAGCCGTGGTTGTGCCTCTGCCTACTCTTCGTCGGGAAAATGGTTTAGATACTTTTCTTTTTGTAATTGATATAAAAGAGGTACTATTTTCACAAACCCATACTATAATTCGTACCTATTGGTGGTACTTTACCAGCAACTGGCCCGGACAGAGATGACCCGCCTTACCTATTCCAGCTGGTATGACAATGTCATGTTTCGATTTGAATGGCAGAATAGCTGGTAGACATGACAGGATAGTGACATACCTGTATCGCCCATGGTGTCTAAAGGCACAGTTATCTCTTACCATCAAGAGAGCTCACGGCAAACATGCTGTCTGATGCTATAAAAAAATCGTAAATAAGCTACCTTCACATGAGATTTATGTAAAGACAGTTGGCTTGCAAACAAATATATCGAAATGTATTTTAATATGTAGATAGGTATGTATTTAAAAGATAATCGAAAATTTTAAAATTAATCACCTAAACCTCTGTTAATTAACTTTTTTAAACACCATTGTTTCGTAAACACCATTTACCAAATCTTGACAAAATTTAGATGGGTCCTGGACCTTAAAAACAAAATTAAACATAAAAATTTGTTCTCCCCATAAAAAGTTGTCTCTCTCTCTTTATGAGACTCTTTATGAGAGTCACCGTTATAAATACTGATTAATCGTATCTTAAGATATTATACCTTCAACGAGTATAACGTTCGAACGCAGTGTCTAACACCGTGGTCTAACTGGCTAAGCTGGCATACATTTTCGTTGCGCCGTAGCCTTCCTCTCTTATGCCGCTCCGGCTGTTTACTCTCCATCCGTCTTACGAACTTTCGATCAGGTCACGTGTTCTGACGCGAGTTTAGAAGACGCGGGTAAAAACCCATTCCAAAAAAAGTACACAACGCCGCTAAAGAAATTTTTACTTCAAAAATACTAGTTATTAAATATGTTCCCGGTTGGCGATAGGCTTGCCACCTATCATGTTGTGGGACTTAGTACCTTCGTCTAGTTATGAATGCCCTGGTTATGTCTCTGCCTGATTCTTCGGGGGTATGGTCAACATTTTTTTTTTAATTTATATTATTATTTTTATATTAGGGTGTCTCCGTTGCAGAGAATGACAAAAAAAAGATTCGTAAACTAAACATCAAAATAGAAGTGAATTGAGAACTTTACCTTATTGTAAATCAATTAAAATAAGATAAATCGTAAATTACCTGATTAGGTCCTAAAGCAGTCATATTTTCATCAACAATTTTCAAAGTTGTACTTGGTAGTGCGTTGCCAACTGAGTCATAGTCTTCTAATCCACTGTGGCTAAATGATACTACTGGAGCAGTTTCTGTAAGTCCATAGCCTTGGCACACGCGAATTTTTCGCTGAAAAAATCAGACTTTGTAATCGACGTATACTGAGCTGAGCCCTAACCATGAGTTTACGGCTTGACAAGTTTACTATACTCGCTACCGCCTCTGTGAATTATTTGTATGAAAACTTTGAACAGCGCCTCTATTGGTAAATAAGAAAATCACATTTTTAGTTCTATTTAACGTAAGTATTTTTGGACAATCAGAGCCTTTCCCATGAGCTGGTATAGATTACGTTTGGTAAGTTACATGTCGAAATCTATTACAATTCCGGTCTAAAAATGTGTTTCTCTTAGTTTCCAATAGCGCTGCTATTCAAATTTTACATACAAAAGGTGTACAGAGACGGTAGCGAATACAATAAACTTGATAAGCCATAAAGTAATGGCAAGGAATTAAAAATTTTGAAATCTTGTGTGTTTTCTTATTCTATTATATCAGTCATGAAACCTACCAACAACCACAGCTGTAAAAACTTACCTCAACTTTGTTCAAAAACCTTTCCATGTCTGATGCTGCTAAAGGAGCAGCACCATTGACAACTAATTCTAAATGCTCGAATGTCTTTTTCGAAGCCTCAGGATGATTTCCCATTAAAATTACTGCAAAATAATAGAAACTTTTTATTTTCTTGTCGTAAATTGGCGAGGGTACTTATGGTCTTTAACATGCTTTTAAGATTTACAAATAAGCATTCCTTTTTCCCTCTCTCTCAGAATGACATATTAATCTATATAAGTATTCTCTTCCTTTTTAGTCAAGTATAATAAAAATCGAGAGAATATATAAACGCCTCACTGTGGCAAATGTGGAAAAAGAATGCATTTTGTAAATCCTGAAACATAACATCTTTGAACTATTACTGATTATGGCATACAAATGTTGTCATATTTAAAAATATATAGTTATTGAGTAAAAAAGCAAATCGTATCTTCACGCCCATATCCCCGAAGAGGTAGGCAGAGGACCAACCAGGGCACCTACGACTAGTCGAAGATACTAAGTCCCATAATGTGATAGGTGGCAAGCCTATCGCCAACCGGGCACGTTTCCAATCCCGACCAACATTTTTTTTATTAGAAAATTGGAAAAATCCAATTTTCTTTTTGTTAGCCGACCCGGGATTCGAACCCGAGACCTCATGCAGTCAAGTCCAACACCCGGACCGCTCGACCACAGAGGCGATAGTTAATGAGAATATTATGTTCAAGTTGATCGCCTCATGGGTAGAGTGGCTAGAGAACACGCTTAACTACACTGATCAACCGCGAGGCTCGGGTTGGAGTCCCAACGGGGGCAGACATTTGTATGATGAACATTTACGAGTATGTGTCTGTATTTCCGGGTCTGGGTATTTATTAAATTTATTTTAGTATATATTTAAGTAATTTCTATGTATTAATATCGTTGACTAACACCCATAACACAAGCATATAATTTGCTTACTTTGAGGTTAGATTCAATTTGTGTGACTTGTCCCGGGAAATTTATCTATACTATATTACGCATTATTAGGATTACGATTAGTCGTATCTGGATAGGCTTAGATCTTACAAACTGACTTAGCGGGGCGGTAATCATGCATAACTTTGATAGTAAAGAAATACTCGTATCCTATTAACTCGAAATATGTTAGCGGTAGATGCTTCACTAGTATTTATCCAGGTAGTGTTCAAAATAGACTATTTAGCTGGCAGCTTACAAAAGAGGGCTATAGGTGAAATAGGTCATTACCAACAAGGCCAAAAACAAGAAAAGAAACTTTGCAGGTTAAAGGCTCGTTCTTATAACGATATTTCAACGATTTTCAGTTTGGCCAACCCTAATAGATATATATTTTTTTTTAATTTTTAAGCAGTTCTTTTATGACATGTCATTAAAAAATAGATACGATCCTGAATTTTCTCCATTTTATGGGAAAAACTGTGAGGAAACTAAAAATTCCCATACAAACTAAACGGGTTGAAAAAAGTCGACAAAACAAAAAAAATGGGGAAAAAACAAAAGTAATAAATAAAAAGAAGTCATTACACAAACTAATATGTGTTAGACACATGCTTAAATCTTGTATAAAGAAACTAAGAACGGTGGTACACAAGCAAACTCATATTTAGCCCCCGCAGAAAGAGAAAGAGATCCCTCCAAAGCGATAAAATCGCATTTGTGTATCTTAAGTTAAAATATGTTATAAGTAAAAGAATGTCTATTTTTTGTAAATTCTGATGCGTAATAAAGTGTTTTCGGTTATTCATTCATTCATTAAAAGGAGGGTGTGTGTGTGTTTGTGCGCGCGAATTTTTTTTCTGTACAAAGTAAAAATTCACATCGTCGCACGCTACGCCACTCCGGTTCGCAGCGCAGTTTGATATCTACCTTAGCTACATGACAACTAGGTTTTTTGGAGGGTATTTTTTTTTATTTCAGCGTCATAAGCTATTGCTAGAGTTTTGGCGCCATCGTGAATTAAGGTGATCGTAACTTTTTCATTCTTTTTGAATTTCGTGTTTATATTGAGCGAAATTGGTCAATTTGGGTGGGAATTAGATTAATTTTGTTCAGTGAAAGTGCAAAAATAAAATAATCATGAAGAAATTAGTGTATCGTCTATTTCCTCGCTGCCGTCAAA
>NJDD01000711.1:123936-145248 GCA_002245505.1 Calephelis nemesis | reverse complement strand
ATGTGCAATCATCTGCCTATTGTGTACAAGCGAATACAAAAAACGCGACCTTGCAATACTTCATTTTGTGGTCAATTGCAGTGTCGACCTTTAATATTAAAATTACTAACTTCCGCCCGCGACTCCGTTCGCGCGAATGTCGGTCTAAAACTGAAAAATTAAGATTTTTTTTCTATGTATTTTTCCAGGAAAAAAAGTATCCCATTTTATGCCCAGAATAATAAAGTATAATTATACCAATTCTCAACAAAAAAAAAAAACCCATATTTGGGTTTGGTATCGATCCAGTAACACCCCCTGCTATTTATTTTTTCAATATTTTCAATGTACAGAATTGACCCTTCTACAGATTTATTATATGTATAGATTTTTCTTCAGGAAGATATTTTTTCAGTTAACTTGAAACTTAAATTTTAAGAACCGTAACGTAAAACGTAAATTTTATGAAATTTAATCATTATCTTACCAGTTGTTTCATTGAATGTGTTTAGATGAGGTTCATTCATTTGTTCACAGTTTGATGTGATATTAGAATTTTTCAATTCTACTCCTTTCGGTAGTCCTGTAGTACCACTTGAATAAGGCAAGAAACATAAATCATCAGCAGTTCTCCTGACTTCTTTTAAACAAGATGTATCCACATGTACATCTTCACTGAGTTCGTTAAATATAACAGTGCCCTCTGGTGTCGCTTCTGTGTTCGTCTTTACAACTATTATAGGAAGGCTCAGTTTAGCTAGCAGTAATGATTCTTTCACAATGGGAACTAATTCTGGTAGAGTAACTACTACTTTTGCATCCGACATTGTCAACTGTCTTTGTACTTCGTCTGAAAGCCAAAACAACTTAATAACTATACTGTTATTACTGACAGGAAACTCGTAAGAGGTGAGCTTAGATTAGCAACTTGCCCGAATTGGGTTTTTTTGTATATTATAGGAAGGCAAACAAGCAGACGGATTTCCTGATGGTAAAAAATTCACGCCGCCTAGAGACACCAAAGTTGGTAATAGTGCGTTGTCAATCTGAGGTCAGGATGTTAGGCCTCGAGCAAAAGTAAGTTTACCGGCTACCTTACCCTCCGAACCGGAACACCTCATGACGTTATGGCGGCAGGAATAGGTATGGCGCTGGTACCAATCCGGGCGAGTCGCTGCGAAACTCTACCACCTAGTAAAAGGGTTCACCACATTTCCTATTTCTGCCGTTATTATAACAGTGGCACTGTTGTCTTAATTAGATTTGCACGTTAGGCCCTCACTACACCGTACAGAGAGCGACGCACTTTTAAGAAATATAATGTTTATAGGACCTTGTTGTCCCTTACGAGGAGGAGAGAGGTGTGCTTGTTTGCCAACTTATGACCCGAAAGAATTGTGATCCTAACATTACAATTTAAACAAGAGTTTCAGTTTTGGCAAAATCAAGAGAAATAATGGTGGTATTGTTTTCGTAATTATTGTATTTGGTGTAAATAGTTAGTAAAGTTTGTCGAGTTTGGTGTCTTTTGTACATTTTTGTTCAGTTAGAGTACACAAGTGAAGTATTTATGAATAAATAGTGTTTTGTGTATTACTTTGTTTACGCCAATTTCCACCAAATGAGTTTGAGTACCGCTTTTCTCAAGACTTTTTATGTGACTTTCAATGAGGACTTATGATTTGTTATAAAAAAATTAATCCCGATTTTCCTAAATCTTAAGCTAATAAAAGTTTGACTAGTGGTAGATGCTAATTATATGCCAAAACTAAAAAGAACATACTTGATGTACAACGTATTATTAGTGTTATTTCATTTTTATTAGATGAGTTGAAAAATTCATACATACGTGCTGTATAAATTGGGTTGACGGTACTAATGACGGCACCAGCTTCCAAAATACCCATAGCTACAAGTGGAAAGTCTGGAATATTAGGCAACATCATTATCACGGTATCTCCATCTCGGATCTTGAATTTGGTTCGCAGATTAGCAGCAAAAGCATTTGATAATTTGAAAGCTTGTTCATATGTGTACCCTCTTCCAGTTGTGGCGCAAACCTGAAATAAAAAAAAGATATGTTAAGTGTAAAAATAAATAATTTACGAATTTCATGTTATTTTAAAGTTTAATTCTCACTGTTGATTAAGTATTCGAAATATTTGCTACGTTCGAAATATTGTTTGTACATTAACATTTTCGCTACATAAGTATCTCCGCTGGAATTATCAAATTCTCTCTTTGCTGTACTGTATTTGTTTTTACCCTTATGCTCCTACGTATTTAGAGGAGAGATTTAAATTTTGCAATAGTGCGGTTAAATTTCTTAGACCAAGAGATAACCTTTCTTTTCAAGTACCCTCTCGAAACACTAAGTACTATAGGGATCGGCCATAGTACTTAGTGTTTCGAGAGGGCTTTTACCTTGCTAGCAGTAAATCTTTGCGACTCGCACCTTCCAGAAGTAAGTAAAATGCCAATTATCAATGTCTTTCAGAATATGGTTAAGCGTCATTTTCTGCGTTCACTCTAACTTGTTTAAAGTTTACCTATTTATTTTTCCATTGTCATAGCAATAAATTTATTCTAATTTGATGTTTTGTGCATTACGACTTTTTTTCGTGTTACGTTTTTTTTGTACTAATACACAACATTTTTTTATTGTATTTTCATATCTCAAGGTTGTTTGATTGAAGAGATCGGTAATTTGGCGTTAAGGCCGCGTTTTTCTATTACTTACTTTATAAGAGTTATGTTACTGTATTTTATATTTTCTGTGTATTTGATCACAATTAAGAGTTATTCTATTTTACAGTGTGTCAGTTCGCTGATCTATCTCATTAAAATAAGAAACGCATATCTTTTTCTTACAATCGGAGAATCAAGTATTTCATAATATCTAAAACAACGAAATAAACATATAAGTGTTGAATCTTATCTTATCTGGTGGAAAATATTGTTTACTTCAAGATCTACATGCTTTCAATTACTATAATCTACAGGCGGCACCTCCTACGGTTTTGACATTGAAGTGTCTTTTAAAAAACACTTATCTCATACTACAAATTGAACCTCAACCGAAAAAAGGCCAATTATATGCTAGTGTTATGCGTGTTAGTCAACGATACGTAAACATACAAATACTTAAGACTGCTTCGAGCAAAATACAGCAAAAAGACAGTCACGGATATGCTTATTATGACGAAAATACTTTAGACAGACATTCAAAATTTACACAATTTTATCACGGATAATGTAGTGACAATATTTGAAAGTAAATTATATTAATATTTGATATTTTCCAAAGAAATACTAGGTAGTAGACTCACCGAATTGGTACCACTGCCTTGCCTATTCTGCCGCCATTACGTCAGCGCTTGGTGTTGACCTTGTTGCGCTTGCTGTTGTTGTTGATCGGAGGGTAAGGTATCCGGTAAACTTACTTTTGTTTGTTTGCCTTCTAATATCAAAAAAAATATTATGTAGGCTTTATTTCAAACTAGCTTTTGCCCGTGGCGATACCCGCGGGGTTAATAGTCCCACAGGAACATTTTTCGAGATAAAAACTATTCTACGTGTTATTCCAAGTTATCCTATGTGTTTGCCAAATTTCATGAAAATCGGTTAATTGGTTTTTTCGTAAAGAAGAAACAAATAAACACACAAACATTCGCATTTATAATTTAAAGCTTTGCATCCTTTTATCCCGTATTGGTCTGAGTCCGCTGAGTAGACTAGACTATGTTCCTCTGCCAGGCAGCTCGCAAAAGGCGAGCTCTGGTATAAGTCATCACAAACAAGACCACTGGTGATAGATTAATTTAATGCATTAGCCTTAAAGCCCCAGCTACAAGGCAGCGTTGAACCTGTAACATCCAGGTAAAGTCTGCCGTATACTATTTAAAAAAATACAGATTGCACTCCGGGAGTGCCTGCGGAAATGAAAACTTGAATATTAACGTTGTGCATTTTTGATGTTTTGGAATGGTTAGCGGAATAATTATGCACGAATTGCTTTAATTAATAATCAGTATGAAACTACTCTCATTTATGTGGTAGAATACAATACTCGTTTATTGCGCTATCGTACATGAATACACAAACATGACAACACGAACATTCACGCAAGCGACCTGCGCCGTCTTACGAATTTTTGTATTATGAATCAGGTCACGTGTCCTGATGCGAGTTTAAAAGTTTTTACCCATTTCAAAAAAGTGCGCAATGCAGCTAAAGAAGTTTTCACTTCAAAAATAAACTGAAAAATAACTGATCTTTTACCATGAGTTGGCACAAATGTCGTTTAGTAAGAGATGTATCTAAATCTATAACATTTTTGGTTAAAAATTTAGTGAACTCAGTTACCGGTAGAGGCCCTTTTGAAAGTTTTCATACAAATAATGGACGCAGACGCTAGAGAGTATAGAAAACTTGACAAGCCGTAATACTCATGGTTTCTCTGAACTAGACATGTTTGACTATGACACTGTTTCCTTTTAAATGTTCTACATACGTTTTAAATGTTTATTGCACTATGTACGTGTTAAAATGTTAAATAAATGACTTTAATTAATTTTATTTATTTAAAAAATTATGGCTTTAGACAGCGAATAAACACACAACTTTTCTGATGGTAGGAGGTAACCATGTCCTATAGACACCATAGATGCTGTAGGTTCATCGCAGTTTACCCTATTTCGGTCAGCTACCGGCTACCATACTCACTGGTACCAGAACATGGCACTGTCATTATTGCGGTAGAAATAGGTGCCAAAGGCAGAGAATCCCTACCCATAAAAGTAGGTGCACAGTATTCTACCATAGTCTGCACTCTGTAGTCTTGTTAACAATTACTCATGTAACCAATGCTCGCCTTTTACAAGCTGCCTGGCAGAGATCAAATGATCTACCATTTTTCGAATGGACCCATACAATGTTTCTTGTGACGCGTCTATATAAATCTAAAAACTTCCAACGGATCTGGACGCGGCTACTCACCAAGAAGATCAGGCGAAAGAAACTCAGTAGACTTGTATTTTTTTTATAAATCTAATTAACAAAATTATGTTGCACTAGCTGTTGCCCGCGTGGATAATGGTAACACGTGAACATTTTTTTCGGATGAAAATTATTGTATGTGTTACTCCAAGTTACCCTCTATGTGTGTAAATTTTTTATGAAAATCGGTTTTAGCAGTTTTTGCGTAAAGAAGTAACAAACAAACAAACAGGGGTGTATCGATTTAGATGCGGATTTTTTTGTTTGTAAGCTGAATTGATCGAAATGATTCTTAGCCACCTGGCATAGAAGTATATCGGGGATAATAAAAAAAATAGGATTATTTATATCCATATAGCTATGAAACCGAGTTCAAATATAGTCTATTTAAAAAAACACCCCCAAATGTCTCAAAAGGGATAAAAGTTTATGTGAAAATCGTAACTATCTTAGGCTGACGAAGTTGCGGACAAACATCTAGTAATTTTTAAATCTGTTTATCTTTTTGTTGCCCTTTCCAGGCTAAACAGCTTAACCGATAGAAATGAAATTTAATATGCTTAAATATAAAAAACTAAGTTCAATCACAGGTTATTTTTTTTCAAGAATCAACAACCCAGGATCTAAACTGCCTCGTTGGTCAAATGTCTAGCTTATACGCCTAACTACATCAACCAACCGCGAGGCTCGGGTTCGATTCCCGACGGGAGCAGGCATTTGTGTTATGAGCATTTAGATTTCCGAGTTTGGCTGATTATTTAATTTATTCTGGTATCTATTTATGTATTTATATGTACTAGTAGTCACCCGTTAGTCGAAATTCGACCATAATAAATTTTAATATCTTGTTGATAAGAACGCTGTCTTCATTTTTCAAGACCAACTACTTTGTTTCTAAACTTATTTGCTATATAAATATATATTTCTAAATATCTGTGATCTTTTATCGTTATCATCAATAAATTATATGTGTATGGTAGTGTGGGTAATGTTTTATTTATTGATTTAATATACTATATAAGCATTACACAAATATACTTTGACAACTCACACAAATTGAATCTAACCCCAAAGTAAGCAAATTATATGCTTGTGTTATGGGTGTTAGTCAACGATACTATTACATAGAAATACTTAAATAGATACCAGAATAAATTTAATAAACACCCAGACCCGGAAATGCAGACATCTAAATGTTCATCACACAAATGTCTGCCCCCGTCGGGAATCGAACCCGAGCCTCGCGGTGAGGCGATGTATTTAGGCGTATACACTAGCCACTCGACCAACGAGGCGGTCATTATTATTGAAACTATAAGTAAGCCATATTTTATGCTCCTGCGTGAAGTTTTGGCTTCACGTATTAATATATAGATTGGAATTGGTAAATAACAACCATAACACAAGCATATAATCTGCTTATTTTGGGGTTAGATTGAATTTGTGTGACTTGTCCAGGGATATTTATTTATTTATTTATTAAGGAGGACGAAAGTTTGTATGAAAATCTTTACTACGTTGATTAAGTGGCGGTTAATCAGCTAGTAATTAATTTTTATACCTTATCATGACTACACACACAAAAAACATATTGACAAATAAAAACCTCTTCCTTCTTGTATTCGATTAAACATTTCACTGGACTTCGATTTTAAATTATATAAATAAATAAATACCAATGCATACGTTTCACAAATTGAATCTTAACCATATTATATTTCTCCATGTGATAGTATATAAATACTTAAATAGGTAGATACTAGAATAAATTAAATAAACTACCAGACCCAGAAATACAAAAATGTCCATCCTGCAACCGCCGGGAGTCGAACCCGAGTGCCGCGGGTAGTCGTTGTAGTTAGGCATTTACGCTAACTACTCGACCAACAACGCGGTATACTTACTAATTATATATTAAGTATGTACACATACATACACAACACAGAACAGTAAAAAGCAGTCTCTATAAAATAATATTTTAAAAAAATGAAGATAGTTTTGGGAAAATTATAATTCAAAAATATTTTGTATACAAAATAAAATCTATAAAAAACTATTAAGATTGATGAAGTTCCAGGAAAAAGATTTAAAATATGTATTTGGGACGCTTCCGTGACCTTAAAACTGGAATACGACAGTATTGGTGTCACGGTGTCAGTTATAAATAGGAAGATTTGACTAACCTACATTTCGTTTAAAAAAATCGTACCTATTAATCCATACCGAACTAATGTGGTACATTTGAAACATTTATTACTAGCAGTTTCACGCAGCTTCGCCTGCGTAACTTGGCTTCTACTGCACCGTTTAAATAAAACGAAGCCTATGTCACTCGGGGATTATGGAGCATTCTAAAGATGAAAGAATTTTTGAAATCGGTAAAGTAGTTTCGGAGCCTATTCATTTCAAACAAACAAATAGAAAATAAAATCTTTCCTCTTTATAATATGAGGATAGGTTTCTAAAGTAATAAATATTTAATCCTTTATTTTTTTTATGACTTTGGAAGGCAAACAAGCCGACGAATTTCCTGATGGTAAGAATTTCTCGCCGCCTAGAGACACCAAAGGTGGTAATGGTGCGTTGCCGACCAGAGACCGGGATGTTAGTAGTAGTTAGTAAGTTTACCGGCTACCTTACCCTCCGAACCGGAACACGTCATGATGTTATGGCAGCGGGAATAGGTAAGGTCTTATTAATAAATGTCACCTAACGTAGGAGTAAAGTTACGTTGATATTATAGTCTATCTCATTCTAATAAATACTATAATAGCAGGCCGTGTTTAATAATAAGACAAACTGCGTTTGGATTCGTTAGATTCGACTTAACAAGATCTCATCATATTTTCTGGTGACAAGGACTTGATAACAAGGACCTGATGAAAGTGGTAGGTGGCATTCATTCATATCATAGATTAAAAGTTAGTTGATTAAGTTTTGTAGTCTTTACAGTTTATTTAAAGCACATCAAACAAAGAGGTGTTTTAAGTTAAATGTGTGTGAGTGTGTGTGTCTGTCTTTGGCGTCATAACTATTGAAGGGTTGAATGTTCATTGATTTTTATTTTAAAAATATTCAAAAGGTATGTTATTTTTTTTTTATGAAATTGGAAGGCAAACAAGCAGACGGATTTCCTGATGGTAAGAAATTCCCGCCGCCTAGAGACACCAAAGGTGGTAATGGTGCATTGCCAATGCGATGTTAGGCCTCGAGCAAAAGTAAGTTTACCGGCTACCTTAGCCTCCGAACCGGAACACGTCATGACGTTATGGCGGCAGGAATAGGTAAGGCGGTGGTACCAATCCGGGTGAGTCGTTGCGAAACTCTACCACCTAGTCAAATGTCACGGTGTTAGTGACGGCAAGCCTATGCTCGCCTTTTACGAGCTGCCTGGCACAGGAAGGCAGATGGTCTATTCTACAAAGGAGCCCGGACCAACACGGGGGAAAAATATCAATCATCATTTAGAGATGCAATTAAAATCTGATTAGGATCCAAGTAGTTAAGTTATATTTAATCATATTTTTTTCGTAATTAAACGATGTGGTAATGAAATTAGTCTAATTTTGAAGGTTCAAATAATTGTTTTTGTTTTAAAATATTTAAAATGTCTATAAAATCGGTTCAGCACTTTTCGAGGTAAATTTTTTTAAGGGGCCCGGTTTTGTTTAACAAATAGACTAGCGGAGCCGACAGACACCGTCCTGTCCCAACTTTTTTAACCCTTTGATACAAACACAGCAAAAAATATTTATGTACCGAAATAGATCCAGCGTCATACGATGACAAAGGGAAATTGGGATTTACTTTTATATATTAAACTAGCGGCCACCCCGGCTTCGTACGGTTATGAAATATAAATGTAAACCTTCCTCTTCAATCACTTCATCTATTAAAAAAACGGCATCAAATTCCGTTGTGTAGTTTTAAAGATTTAAGCATACAAAGGGACATAGGGATAGAGGAAATGACTTTGTTTTATACTATGTAGTGATAACAATTAAAAATCCCTGTGTATGGTTATAATGCTTTTTAATTGTTACCTTAGGGCTTAATTTGCTAAATGCACTAAAAACCAATATAATAATTTGCAAAATTACTTACAGATACAGTCCTTTGTGGCCACTTATCCAAATTTTGCCACACATAGTCATAAAGAGTATATTTTGAAACTTCGATATCTTTGTACGGAGACTTAATCACTCCATCTGGTGACCACACACTAGAAGTCCTCAAGATGTTGGTGTATTTTGAAGCTTTACTCAGTTCCAATAGAGCTCGTTTTGTGATTCTTAAAGATGTAGCCATTTTCTGCAAACAGTAAAACTCAGTAAACACTGACTTTGGTCAAGGTACAAACAGCTACTGAATACATTTCGCCCGTCGAGCATATCTACTAACGCGTAATCGTCGTTATCACACAATAATAAACATGTTATGTATGACTACAAAGTATATGATAACAACAACTACATACTATTTTTGCTCTGAATTTTGTTTTTCAATTATTACCGATTGACAGCATTATCTGAAAATTAGTTAACATTTTTAAGATTATTTTTTCTGCTACTTATTTAGTATGCGGAAATTCGTTGAAAAATAACTTCACGCTCATATCCTCGAAGAGATAGGTAGAGGCACAACCCCTACAACTACCAACGACTAGCCGAAGATACTAAGACCCATAATGTGATATGTGGCCTTCAAGAAAACATATTCAATCCCAGGCAATGTCGTTTTTATTTGACAATTGGATCAAAAAGAAAATGTGTATTTTTGATATTCGACCTAAGCTTTTTATACAAGTAGTTTATATATGCAAAGAAATATGAATAACTTGTTGAACGAGAGTTTAACGTACACGCTTAACTAAAACAACCAACTGCGCTTCTCGGGTTCGATTTCCGACAGGGCATACATGTATCATAAACATCGAAGTGTGTATTTACAGGTCTGGATGCTTATAATATTTATTTCTTTATACTATTTAATTATTTCAATGTATATGAATCCTTATTTAACACCCAAAACACAAGCATATAATTTGCTAATTTTGGCACTATTTGATTAATTTAAATAATTTGTTTTGAAGGATTTATGTCTATTTTATTCACTAATACTTAAAGTTACGTAAAATATATTAAAATTAGGAACTGTATGTCATTTCTAGTTAATTTATGACAATTTCTATATGGTTTTAGAAATTGATTCATATATAAATACTGGTTACTGCTACATAAATAACTTAGCGTGGATAGTTTTATTTTGGATATTATAAAAACAACGGGGCCTATCCACTCGTATAGTTTAGTTGCCCAAAGTCTAGATTTGTTCTAAATAGTGAAGATATTTTTTATTTAGCGAATATTATGTTACTGTTTTTTAGATTTCCTAGTAATTGTGTATAATACCTGACTTCATACATAGCTAGTGACATATACATTTATTCATGAAATAATTATTTTTATTATATTTCCATTAACAAAAGTGTAATAATTTTAATATAAATAATTAAAAACGTTGGCAGAAGAATAATTACTAGAAGGTTATTGTAAAATACCTTGTTATAACAATCAATATTGCCTTATTATAACATGCAAATTTGTTTATTTAATTAAATTTGTCTTCACAGTCAATTAAAGTTTGGTAATAATAAAATAATCGTAATTTACAAACGTGGACATAAATAGTGTGTTTTCAGATTTTTGTGGTTGTATTGAAGTTGTACTTCTTTTTGCGCCTTAGGAAAAAATGATGAGGGTATTTTTTACGATGCGCGCGCACACCGTCACGAAAAACCGACGTTATGAAGTTAACTATAGATAACATTTTAGTTTTTCAAAAAAAGGTACCAACAAAGTAAAAGTAAGGACATCTACGTATGTTTGCGTGAGAACTGACAACTGTATTCACAATATTTCTTTATTTCTATGGTTAGTGTAATTTTGTCTACAAATGTAAAATAAGGCAAAAAAAAATTTTTAAAAAGATTTTTATCTTATTACGCCGAAGAAGTATAACTTCTAACGCGTGTACATAAGTACACACACAATTTTTTTGTGGTTGTAGATAAATTGTGATGATGTACTCGTACTGAATAATAAACTAATCATCCAGATGCATATAAAAATATTTTTTGTCCGCTTATTTGCTTTCGCGTTAAGGTAAAACTGCACAACAAATTTCTGGACAACTTCAAACTTTTCTTTTACTTACTTTTCTGATTTGAATAAAATTCGTACATACTCGTAACATTCGTAGATTCGTTATTGAAAGTTAAATTTTGTACAATAAAGAGTTCATTCATTCGTTTATACACACGCGACTTCATCCTCGTGGAATAATTAGCGTGATTATAATAATCTTCCTTGACAATGGACTAACACTGAAAAAAAATTCTAACAAAATGTGTTACGTCTGATGTTACTGGCTGTAATAATTAATCATTTTTTCAAAGAGTGACAGGTTTTATATGTAAATCTGCCAGATAGGATATTATAACTAAACTAGCGACAGGTCGAGCTGTACAACCGTCAACTTCAATTATAGAAATTTAACCCAAACACAGAGCAAGCGCTAAAATAAAAAATAAATTTTTTGAGAGAAAGTTACGGCCATTATAAATGTGAATTTCATCTCTAACGATAAACTCATTTAGTAGGTACTCAGAACTATGAATGATGTAGGTGGTCTTTAGGGCATAATGGTAAAAAAAAGGAATTAAAAATTTCGCCACTTGACTTGAATTCTCCGTAGCTCAAATGGTTAGAGCATTCGTGGGCTTGAAAATAAAGGTTACAAGTTCAAATCCTGTCTGAGGCGAAGTTTTTTCTGTCTTTAAAAATTTGTAGAGACCATCAACTAGTAAATTATTTATGTATGCAACAAGTATAAGTAAATAAATTAAGTAATGTTGACTTGGTTACAACTATTTTATATAATACAATCATTGGTATAAATATATATAATGTAGACAAAGTGTATAAGTAAATAAATAAAGTAATGTTGACTTAGTTACAGCTGTTTTATATAATATAATCATTGGTATAAATATATATAATGTAGACAAAGTGTATAAGTAAATAAATAAAGTAATGTTGACTTGGTTACAACTGTTTTATATAATATAATCATTGGTATAAATATATATAATGTAGACAAAGTGTTTAAGTAAATAAATAAAGTAATGTTGACTTGGTTACAACTGTTTTATATAATATAATCATTGGTATAAATATATATAATGTAGACAAAGTGTATAAGTAAATAAATAAAGTAATGTTGACTTTTTTACAACTGTTTTATATAATATAATCATTGGTATAAATATATATAATGTAGACAAAGTGTATAAGTAAATAAATAAAGTAATGTTGACTTAGTTACAGCTGTTTTAGATAAGATAAGATATGACATCTACCTAATATCTACCTAATATCTGACAAGTTTTTGTTTTTATGTTTTTGGTGATTGGCATTTGGCAGAACAAACATTTTTAATCAGCACATTTACCAGTTTTGACTTTGGAGCCGAAACTTGGACGCTGATGGAGAAACTAGTCAACAAATGCAAAGTCGCTCAGTGACCTATTGTACAGGCTATGCTTGATGTTTCTCTGAAGGATTGCAACCGAAATGAGGAGGTCCGGCAGAGAAGCAGAGTTATTGACATAACCATAAGATGGGCGAATGGGCTGGTCATTGATGCAGAACCGACAACCGCTGGGGTAAACCTAAACTTTTTAGCTCTTAGATATTTGCATGAAAGTTCGTATTAATTAAGTATCGCCTCTGTGGTCTAGCGGTTCAGGTGTTGGATTTGACTGCATTGACCTCATGCATTTGAAGAAGGAAGATTATAGGCTATCATCACGCTAATTATTCCACGTGGATGAAGTCGCTTGTGTATGAACGAATGAATGAACTCTTTATTGTACAAAATTAAATTTTCAATAACGAATGTACGAATAATAACCACACACCAATCAATAACCACAAAAATCTGAAAACACACTATTTATGTTCACGATGGTAAAATTACGATTATTTTATTATTACCAAACTTTAATTGACTGTGAAGACAAATCTAATTAAATAAACAAATTTGCATGCTATATTAAGGCAATGTTGATTGTTATGACAAGTTATTTTGCAATAACCTAGTAATGATTCTTCTACCAACATTTTTAATTATTTATGTTAAAATTATTACACTTTTGTTATTGGAAACATAATAAAAATAATTACTTCATGAATAAATGTATATGTCACTAGCAATGTATGAAGTCAGGTATTATACACCACCTGAACCGCTAGACCACAGAGGCGATACTTAATTAATACGAACTTTCATGCAAATATCTAAGAGCTAAAAAGTTTAGGTTTACCCCAGCGGTTGTATGGAGGTACCAATGGAGGTTCGAATCCCGGATCGGGCAAAAAAAAGAAAATTTAAGTTTTTCAAAAAAACGAAAACCCAAAAAACTTGTTTTATTAAAAGAGAACAAAAAATGAATTGAAATGCAAATGAAAATTTATTTGCGGAATATGTGTGTTAAAAAGTTGTTACGAAGAGATTTAAGACTACAAGATATTCTACCACATTTTGGTGTGTAAATATTTATTTAACTTATATACATTTTAATAATTAAAAACACAGCACTTATTTATATTTTAATAAATATTTTATTTATTTATATGTTTAGTAAACTTTATAATTTATTACAAATAATTTTAAAGGTAGATTAATTTTAATCCTATCTTCTGTACACTACCACCATTTCCAACCCAAGCCAGTGAGGAGAAGAAACGGCACAACAAACTCCCCGGCAACCCATTGTCCTCTAAATTTATCCAGGTATATAAAACCTTTACTTACTCTTTATTGTCATAAGGCAGCGAACAAAGCCACGGCTTTCCTGATAGTAATAGGCAAGTGCAGCCGTATTGACGTCCAAAGTCCAGTGAAATTGCAAAAAGCGCAAGGTTAGCAACGTTACAGCCATTCAAAAAAAGACTGTAGCTGTACAAGATGTTTAAGATACGTCGCTGTCATGTGGATGTTAGGTCTAATTTTTTTATGATATTGGAAGGCAAACAAGCAGGCGGATTTCCTGACGGTAAGAAATTCACGCCGCCTAGAAATACCAAAGGTGGTAATGGTGCGTTGCCAACCTGCGATGGATACCTACCTACCAAGACGAATCGCTGCACATCATTCTACCATCAGTTAACTTGGTGTCCTGTTTAACGTACGCTCGCTTCTTGCGAGCTAGCTGACTAGGATGTTCAGTTCTACATAGAAGACCCAAAGAAACACGAGGAAATAGTTAAAAATAAAATGCCTTTTTTTTACGATATTGGAAGGCAAACAAGCAGACGGATTTCCTGATGGTAAGAAATTCACGTCGCCTGGAGACACCAAAGGTGATAATGGTGCGTTGCCGACCTAAGGCGGGGATGTTAGGCCTCGAGCAAAAGAAAATTTACCGGCTACCTTAATCCTCCAAATCGGAACACGTCATGAAGTTATGGCGGCAGGAATAGGTAAGGCGGTGGTACCAATCCGGGCGAGTCACTGCTAAACTCTACCACCTAGTAAACTTCTAATGTCCTGATAACACGCTATCCTAACCTCCGAAACGGGACATGACACTGTCATTGTGGCGACAGGAATAAATGCAACGATGGATACCTACCCGGACGAATTGCTGCACAGCACTCTACCACCTACCTTGATGACCTGTTAAACCTACGCTCGCTTCTTACGAGCTGCCTGGCAGAAAGGCAGATGTTCAGTTCTACACAGAGGACCCAAAGAAATACGGGGAAATTGTTAAAAAATGTCAGGATGTTGGTAATAACTTATAATGAAGCGGTTCATATACTAAAACTAAGTTATAAACAAGTTACGCGTAACTAATATTACGCTTAACTTGTTTTATTTAAATACCATTTGTTTAAACGAAATTCATTAACCTAGCTACTTGACCTTAAGCATTGACATTTTTTTTACACGCCTATATATTTTAAAATTAAAAATTTACTATTATAGTGCAGACAACATATCGATTAAAAAATAAGTAAATGATATTTCTTTTGGGTTTCCAAACAGATTTTGATTTTTTTAATGTTTATATATTTGCACGTTTTCCCGCTTTTTATCTAATCACGAGAAAATAATGCAATACATTTTGATAAAGTTTTCAGGAAGGGCATAGTTTATGATTAAAGACATGTTTTCATCTAAAATCGGTCAATCGGCTGGTGAAACCGTCAGCGCAGGATAGCCAATGCAGCCCTACTCATGTCATAAATGCAAACTAAAACCGATCAATATCTACGCTGTCGCTGGGGAAACCGCCAGCCTAGTATACCCAGTGCAGCCCTGCTCATGTCATAATTGCGAACTAAAACCGATCAATATCCACGCTGGCGCTGGTGAAACCGCCAGCGTAGGATAGCCAGTGCAGCCCTACTCATGTCATAAATGCGAACTAAAACCGATCAATAACTACGCTGTCGCAGGTGAAACCGCCAGCGTAGTATTACCAGTGCAGCACTGCTCATGTCATAAATGCGAACTAAAACCGATCAATATCCACGCTGGCGCTGGTGAGCTGTGCCGGGGCGTGTCGGTGCGGATTTTTCCGCGGTGGATTTCTGCAAAGCACCCCGTGCGCATTCCTCGATGCTACAATGACCAAAGATCACGATGTCACTATTAAGAATAGAGCATTGATGACATTTTAACGCTAAAGTTTCGTATGACAACTACTAGAGGCGCTACTTTCTATTATAATAGATATGTATGACAGATAGATATGGATAGATATTTGTCTCTCTATTTCTTTGCTGTACTCTTTGGTGCCGAGTAACAAAAATCCGCCAATGCGATGCGGCCCAGCCCGCCTCAGTGTGCTTTACAATGCGATGCGCCCAGACCTGACACGATCCGCCCCGTCGACAGTGGGCTTATACTTCTTAGACATACTTAAAAATCTACTGTGTCACCCTGCATATATAATATAAAAAGTCCTGGTGAAACAAGTGCTCAAATGCTGTGTTTTCTACATGGAATGAAAAATATCCATAATTTATTTATAATGTTATTGTAATATTTTTTTTCCTTTCATTTACGATCAAAATTAATTACCTATCCTCAGATAAAGATAGGCCTTTGAAAGTTTTATTGCTAAGATATTTTTGTTAATTATTAAAAATTTAACTGGAAACTTACTCGTATCTCAAATAACTTGACCTCTAATCTTAGATGAGTTAATAATATTGACAGATAGTGCTTACAAAATAATGTTGCCTTTAAATAACTTAATACAACAATCAAAAACCGGATCTCCGTATTAACAACGCATCGAGCAATAAGTTTTATTCTATCAATGTTATTATTATTATTTGAGTCACATGGATGAGTTTATTCTGTATGTAATAAGTCCTACGAAAAAAACAAATAATTTCAATAGTGTTATTTTTTATGTAGATACAGTTTATTAGATAAACTATCTAAAATTTTAACATCTACTGCGGCAGGACCCTATATATAGATAGATACAACTACGTTATTCTGCAAACTATGTGGGCATCAAATATTCACTCGTTTGAATAAGCCTCCATTGTTTGAATATTAAAGTGTTTTTTCCTGTTTTATACGTACAAGTACCAGAAAACTACAATTTACTATTTTATTAATTACAGGTTTTGTCACGTATTTAAACTGAGACTAGTAGTTGTAACTTTGTATTTAAAAGTTTATATTTTTACAAAACATGGTCAATAGATACCAAAGATGATGATGATGCGTTTCTGACTTAAATTTCTTATGTAACTTTTACCATAGCTTACCTTTTACCATACCTTTTAAGTATATGAAAGTGATAAGCTTAGATATCATCGTAATCACGCTGTTAGTAGTTAAAATATATTGTAATCTACTGACTAAAAACGGCTTCATTTTTTAATAAAATATGTTTATCACTAGCTGATGCCCGCGGCATTGTCCACGTGGATAATGGAACATTTTTAGAATAAAAACTACGCTATGCGTTAATACCAGTTACAATCTATGTGTGTGCCAAATTTCATTAAAATTGGTTCCGCAGTTTTTGCGTGAAGTAGTAACAAAACAACAAACAAACACACAAACTTTCTCATTTATAAAATTAATAGGATTGTCATTTTTAAAAAAGTGGTCGCTGTGAGGTATTTCTTTATAAGCACCACAGTAATAATTTACCAGTAACCTACCAAACAAAAAAACTTGCCATAATGACTTTGAAACTATGTTTAATGACTGTTGTTATGTTGTTTTCATCCGGGTTTTTTATTTATTTAACAATACGCTTGCCACTATCTTATTTGTATGACCTGCGGCTACTCGTACATTATTAAATTACCAATTTCGATCTGAAGTCACGAAATAATCTACGAATATATTCCGCGGACGGAGGAGTATAAAATTTGGCACACTTTGTAGGAGAAGTGCAGAACGCTAATATTTTTCAATAATAATGCTTATAAAATACATTAATTCAATAGATAAAACATTACCCACACTACCATGCATTTGACACACATAAACAAATATATTGATGGTAACGATAAAAGATCACAGATGACGCACTAAAAGGTTTGGGAACAAAGTAGTTGGTCTTGAAAAATTAAGATGGCGTTCTTAACAACAAAATATTAAATTTATTATGGTTGAATTTGGACTAATGGGCTACCACTAGTAGGTACCGACAAAATTGAGAAAATAAGTTATTTTCCCAAATTTAATGAGAAAAAATTAAGCACCTGGTCTGTAAAAATTATGTTTTTTTACACATTACGGACTTAAATTTGATCATGGGTGAGTGAGTGACCTAGTTGCACCTCTGCAACTAGTTCGGGGATAAGGAACTGAAAATATTCAGGTAACGAAATTTGAGAGACAAAATTTTTTTTGCGGACTTAACGACTAACGAGTAGACGGAATCATTACTTTTAATTACGAACGAACGAATCCTTATCAATATTTTCAAATAGGTTAGACTTTGCTCGTATGCATTTATGTAAAGTACCTATTTAGTATTTAAATTTAAGTTACCCTTTGTACCTATTTGTGCATTAAGTTTAAATAAACATTAAACAAAACTGCTTAAAATTATTGCAAGACACAGCATGATGTACCTACCTATTGTGGTTACACTCTACATGAATTATCGCCTTTATAGTCTAGCGGTCCGGAATCGGATATGGCTTTGTTAGGTCCCAGGTTCCATCCCCGGGTCAACCAAAACAAGAAAATGTGTATTTTAAATTTTCTAATAAAAATAACGTTGTTTTTGGGATTCGATAGGTATATGGGCGGATGGCGATACGTTTACCATCACATTGTGTCTTGGTTATGCTTCTGCCTACCTCTTCGGAGATATGGAAGAGAATTTCCGTGAATTAATCTATTACGAGTGACGAGTGAAAATTCGAACCTTAAAGCAATCCAATCCCTGGACTATTTAAAGATCCTCATTAGTAAGTTCTGTAGAGTTGCTCTTGAACCTTGATTCGATCTAAAAAAAAGCATCTTCACGCCCATATCCCGCAAGAGGTAGGCAGAGGCACAACCAGGGCACCCACGACTAGCCGAAGATACTAAGCCCCACAATGTGATAGGTGGCAAGCCTATCGCAAACCGGGCCTAATCCTATCCCGAGCAACATTTTTTTAATAGAAAATTGGAAATACCCAATTTTCTTTTTGTTGCCTGACCCGGGATTCGAACCCGGGACCACATGCAGTCAAGTCCCACAACTGAACCGCCAGACCACAGAGGCAATTCGATTGATTTATGCAATATTGGAAATTGGAATCGAGTATGTCAATTTAGGTCCTTGAATATAATACTGTTGAATTATTAACAATTGCTAAATAGTGATTATTAGTAAATTATTTTTATTCAGATTCGTTGAGTTTATATCTTATAATATATAAATGAATCGCTAAATGTGTTGGTAAGTGCATAACTTCCGAAGGAGTGGACCGATACGAGGGTCAAACTGAAAGTTCTTAGAAAATCAAAAACTAAGCATTCTAGCAAGTTATTAGTTTTATTATAACTTTTCAAAATAGCGTCCATTTACATCAATACATCGCTGCATTCGATGGAACCATTGAGAAAAGCACCTTGCCCACTCGGCCTCAGGGGTCTCTTCGACGGCGTTTTGAAACGCAGCCACTGCTTCTTCGGCGTCCATAAAATGTTTTCCTCTTAGTTTTTCTTTTATTTTCGGGAATAAATAAAAATCGCAGGGTGCGAGGTCGGGGCTATACGGCGGGTGACCCAGTAATTCCACGTCTGAGGTCGCCAAATAATCGATCGTTTACCTGGCGGTGTGCGACGAGGCATTGTCGTGATGAAGGAGGATCCTGCTGCGAGGTCGTTTCTCTCGAACTTTTTCCAAGACAAGTGGCAAACAGTTGTTAGTGTACCACTCTGCATTAACCGTTTTCTGATCCTCTAAGACAACTGTCGCGTAATGACCTGTCTTTCCGAAGAACGAGGCCACCATCTTTTTTCCAACACTTCGACCTCTCTTCACTTTAGTTGGCAACTATTCGGAACCACCCACTGAGCAGACTGTCTTTTGGTTTCCGGATCATAACAGTAAATCCAGCTTTCGTCACCCGTTAGTCAGTCGAACACAGCATTTGAGTCACCTCCGTTAAATTTTTGGATCATTTCTCGGCACCAATCAACACGGCGGAGTTTTTGAGCCTCGGTCAAATATGCGGTATCCAGCGGGCACAAAGCTTCCTGACCGCTAAATGTTCATTGAGGATTTTGTGCACTTGACTCATACCTATGCCTAGACTTGTCCGAATCTGCTGATAGGTCACTTTTTTGTCAGTCTCTATCATACGCCGCACAACACTGATATTGTCTTCAGTCGTCGCTGTAGAAGGCCGTCCCTCACGCTAATCATCGGTGAGATTAGTTCGACCACGTTTGAATTCATTAAACCAGTTGTAAACTGTGGCACGAGATGGGGCTTCACCGAGAAAAGCCAATCGAAGTCTATCATAACTTTCTTGTTGACATATATGACATCGAAAGTCATAAAAAATCATTGCATGAAAATTTTCTCGGCTTAAATTCATTCTGACGTGCACAGACAATTTTCAATTTGCCGCCAAATCGTAAAACAAATGACAAATGAATGAAATGTATACTCAATATTATTGGTAAAGAGTTCTATTTTCAAAATTTAAACTTATTTTTTTAATATAATGCTTTTAAGTTGCCAGTTCTAAAAACTTTCAGTTTGGCCCTCGTACCTATATCTTATTATTTCATCATTGTGTTAGCTATTATCAGGAGAAGGTTCTTATGAAGAGAAAAACCGGGAAAGTTGCACGGAAAATGGGAATAATAATACTACATTATTTCCCATATTGAACGGGCGAAACGAAGTTCGCCGGGACAGCTAGTACTAAATATAAGCGTAATAATCCGCTAGTGCTGTGTTCAAAAGTACCTAAAACAACTTACACAACTCCAATTTCCAATTCGCATGATATCGAGATTAAAGAGTAACTGACCTTTGTTATTACTACTGGTTTACACTAACATTCAGACGTATTTCATTTGGCTTTGACTGTGTTAGACTGTAATTTCAGATTATTAATTGATTTGATAAATCCAATAATAGATCATTTTAGCAAGAAGATCATTTTTAGCTTCAAAAACGGTATTAATCTAAATTGACTAGCGCCATCTTGTTTTAGATTAAGTAATAATTGTTGTGAACGAAATTGCGTCACGAAAATATAATATTCCATCTTATGCACTCGCTTATTATATTTTACTTTTCTAATAAAGTTGTATAATATACTTTTCAAGAAAATATATTATACTTTTGTTTGATTAAATTTAACAACGTCCTTGTTTTTTGTCAAAAATGTCAAAAAAAAGCGCAAGTTCATATTCAAACGCACGCGACCGCAGGCGCATGTTGTTAGTTATAATTACGAGTTGCATATTTGGTGTCTATAGAGAATTGTATTTCCCATCATCAGGAGCATTTAACCAATTTCTTAGGTATTGTCATAATTATACACACTAGGAATAAAAAAAAATTGGGAGTATAGGTATGAGTGGTGTCTCCATAGAATTAACTAATCCTTCATTACGCAACGCCCAATAAATTCAACATCAAAATATTCTGCTTGAAACCTTTCCCTATCCAGTAAAACTGGTCGTCGAAGGTGCCATACTATAAATAGAGTTTCGTATTCAGTAACCAACAGTGTTACCAACCCTACTGTTTTAATTACTGTTTTT
>NJDD01000711.1:79494-119323 GCA_002245505.1 Calephelis nemesis | reverse complement strand
ATTACAAATGTTATGTACATTTTTCTCTCATTTCAAATTTAAAACTGGTTTCCTGAACAATTTAGTTTTTGGCGCTTATACCTTATTTCCTTTTTACCGTCGATATTATAAGTATTATTGTATTATGTACGTACCTATATTATTATTTATCCAATAGGCAGAACAATATTAACAAAAATAATAATTGTAAAATCAAAGCAATTTTAGTCACTGCCAAATTTAATTCATTATTATTATATTAATATGTACGTACCTATGTTATTATTTATCCGATATGCAGAACAATATCAACAAAAATAAACACTGTTGTAAATCAAAGCAATTTTAGACACTGCAAAATTCAAGTCAATATTATTATATTATTATGTACGTACCTATATTATTATTTATCCGATAGGCAGAACAATATCAACAAAATTAAACACAGCTGTTCTTAAACCAAACAAAGCAATTTTATTCACTGCAAAATTGGAATCACTGTTTTTTTATGATCACTTTATCCAAGTAAATAACACTAAGTAATTCATAATGTGTATAGAGATGCAGACTTTATCGTAGTCTGTCTATGGATTATTATCATACTAGCAAGCACGCTCGCACTCTTTGTTTGCACGCACGTTTAATGAAATCATCGATACATTTGTAAAAATAAGAGAACCAAACGTAATGGAGGACTATAATTTAAAAGTTGAAGGTTAAAATGTAAGATGTTCTGCAGTTCAACTGACGTTTTGTTAAATATGAATGCACTGCACCGATATCAATACACCTATTGACTGCAATAGCCAATAACTACTTTGTATTGTAAGTTATATCTTATATCTAGATCGATCTCTCCACTTATACAGGAGTTTAAAGTTTAAAGGATTGTGAATGTAGATGGCGCTGTAATCAAATATCCTTCATGTTGGTCTGAGCTTCTATACAGAATAGACCATGTGATTTTGTGCCTGGTAGCTGAACATTGTGACATCCTTCTAGGTGGTAGAGTTTCGCAGGGACTTGCCCGACTTGGTACCACCGCCTTACCTATTCCTGCCGCCATAACGTCAGTGCTTGCCATTCAAGAGTTTCGGAGTACCTTATCTTCCAGTTCGGAGGCGTTAGCTGGTAAACTTACTTTTCCGCGAGGCCTAGCATCCCGGCTTCAGATTAGCAGCGCACCACTACCACCTTTGGTGTCTCTAGGCGGCGTAAATTTCTTACCATTATTAAATTTTTCTGTTTGTTTATCTTCCAGTATCATTAAAAAAACGCTTTTGTTGTTTAGGTACACAATTTGTATAGGTAACACATTAACCTGTAACCTTTAAGTGACTGTTATTATACTATATATTTTACTATTAAAACTAGATGGCGCTAAGTATATGCTATATTACGAAAGGCACTAGCAGTTAAAACCTTATTATAATTTTGTTTATTTTAAAGGAAATTAGCTGATCCGACAATTAATACATTAGTCTGACATGTAAAAGATATATTACAGCTCTTTGAAGAATGAGATACTTTACGACCAGTAACTGTATATTTAGGTACCCACGTCCACAATCGACCAAATTGATGCACAAATTATTTTATAACAAGCAAAATAGATAAAAAAAAATGCATAGTTCGCCGAATTCATCAAAAACTTTCCAACCTATAATAAAGTTTTTCAATAACTTTTTACATGTTTATTAAGTAGTATTTCTAAATGTAATAAGTAGATTTTAATACAGGTACTTCTGTACTTATAAAAATGAAATTTTAAATAACGTGAAATTATAGTTAACTTTGAATAAAATGTTTCTCCATTACGTGAAAATACAAAGTTAAACTTAAAAAATCATATCTCGAAAAGAACATCATTCTAGTAAGACCGTCTTTGGTAATCTAGGTATATAAAATTTAAAATACTAACTATGTCTTTTAGTACTAAGTTGTGCTGTCCTGACTTAATTGACACCTCTAAAATATTGCACCGTTTTTTTTTAAATATAACATTTAGACAATGATGTTTATTCAACTGAACACTAACTAAACTTATTTGAATGAAACAAAAACTAAAAAAAGAACATTTTAGACATGTCAGATTAGTCCTGACATGTTAACTTGTGCCATTTTTAAATAGATCAAGGAAAAGATAAAATGACTTTCTCAAATAGCTAATCTGACAGCATTAAACATTTTTTGTCTCCTACTGTAACATTCGTTGATAAATGGTGTATCTATGCCATTTTTTAATGTAACACAAACTAAAAAGAAATAACATTTTACGCTTGTCAGATAAGTCCTAATATGTAAACTTGTGTCGTTTTTAATAAATTTATTTAAACATTTATTCAACCGCGGAACAGATTGAAAATACGAACAGCTAATCTGATAGTACTAAACGTATTTTGTCTCTTTCTGCTACTTTAGTTTTAAGAAGATAGCGACAACTTTAAGTTATTGGTTTGTTAGTGCGCTACAGAATTAATACCAATGCGCGTTATATTTGGCACCAATAAGGTTACTGTACTTACATGTGCATGTGATTTAAAATAAACATTTCATCTTATTCAAATAAAAACAATTAGGAATTTCATTTTCTACCACTTTCTGTTGAGCACTACACTTTTAAATAGCGCCTTCTAATTCTTTATGAGCAAAATGACAAATCAAAAAAAAAACAAACGGTAAACAAACAGGCGTCTCTTCTGATGGTAAAAGGCCACATCTGCCTACAGATAAATAAAAATTGAGAAGCAAATAAACAGACTTATTTTATAATAGTGTTGGAGGTGATAAAGGTAGCTAAACTAATTTTCAATAAGAGATATCATTCGTTCTGAGCTTTAAACCAACGTCTTAAGATATAGGTAATTGTGATAACACGCGAATGCAAGCTACAACCGGGGTAACTATTTACAACTAGCCGAAGACACTAAGTCCTACAATGGGATAGGTAGCAAGGCTGTCGCCAACGGGACAGTCATTCTAACCTGGACAACTTTGTCTTTATTAGAAAATTGGAAAAACACATTTTCTTTTTGTTTTCTGACCCGGGGATTGAGCAAAACTCCAAAAAAAACAGTTTTAATTTCAGCAAGTATGTCATCTAAGTACTAAAAATGAGTATTTTCCTTAATTTTCCTGGGATCCCATCATCAGATCCAGACTTGGTGGCAATGGGACCACTTCTAAAGGTTAGTGCCAACTGTTGACGGGGCGGAGCGTATCAGATCGGGGCGCAACGCATTGCAAAGCACACTCAAGTGGGCTGGGCCGCATCTCATCGGCGAATTTTTGTTACTCAGCGCCTCTTTGGCTTTGGTAGAGCAAACAAAGTTAAATACATCAAGTATGTAAAGTGGCGCCTCTAGTAGTTGTCATACGAATCGCCTAGTATGGAAAGTGGCGCCTCTAATAGTAGTAGTAGTAGTAGTAGTAGTAGTAATATCATGATTTTTGGTCACTGTAGGCCGCATCGGGGAATCGACGGAATGCCTCACGGAAATGCCGCGCCGATGCACCCCAGCATAGTGGGCGTTGCTCTGTGCAAAATGTATGCAACGATGTGTTATTGAGCTGCGATGCGCCCCGTCCTGCCCCATCCAAATCGGCGTCATCCTTAAGTTTGCCCTTTCTAAAAAAATAGGAATCGGTTCAAAATTTTCGGAGAAATCGATTAACAAAAAAACGTAGGATTCGAACATACTCGTATTATAACTACATCCTTTACGGTCTGTAACAATGAGGCAAATTTTAGTTCGTTTATTTGTAAGTGATATTTTTTTGGAAACGGTAATCCGAAATTGAAAATTCTTTAACTTGTAGCAAGGTAATTTATTAAGGAGAGATATAGGCTACATTTTACTATGGTTGCCCAAATAATTCAGTGAAAAAACTATATGCTAACATAGTGTGAAAGAAACGGATGAGATGTAATGCTTCTCGCCCAACGAAGTGATGGCCAGGTTGGCCAGTAGAGTTTAAGTGTTAAAAGGATAGGTAAATAAAAACACAATTCAACAAAACAATCATATATGTATATGTATAAAAACCGTAACCTTCCAAGAGAATGGTCCATACATAAAATATATCTTATAATAATATATAGGTTGTTTTTAAATAGTAAACATACCGAATATAATTTATTGTACTGCTTTAATTATCATTAAAGATAAATTATAACAAATACGTACACGGGGATATTAATTTTAGGTGGTGGAAGATATGTCCTGATTGGTAGACCCCACCCTAGAGCTTCACTACGAGTCGGTAAGTTACGTGTCGCAATTTACGACAGTTTGGACTTGGTTGTTTCTCTAATTTACCAATAGAGGCGCTGTTCAAAGTTTTCATTCAGATAATTTACAGAGACGATAGCGTGTCTAGTTTTATTAGGCCATAAACTCATGGTAAGGACTCAGTACCCATTTCTACATAATAAAGTTAGTGTCTAGTGATGTCAGATTTATTCAGGTATGGGGAATAAGGAAACCAATTAACTACTCACCAAAGGCATAACATTAGGTAAATAACCATTACCACGTTTATTGGTGTCTATAACCAACATAATACATCCATATAGCAGTCCGTGTCACTTATAAAAATGTTAAACTTCGCCTTGAAAATATGAAGATATACGTGATGGACTAATGAATGAAATTTGAGCCAGGATTTAATCTAGGTATTTGAACGTTTGAGGCTAGCCACATACTTTCGAAATTTTGTAACGGAATTCTTATTCGAAAAAAATTAGAACGCAGCGAATTCATAAAAACCATATGGCTATGTACCCCATGCGTTTGAAATGTTCAGTATGGAATTTGAGTGAATTTGTATGGGCAAAAATTTTCCGAATCCCGAATGAGAATTCCGCATGTATGCGGTAAACCTAATTCGTAAGTTATTAGAATTATTTACTACTAGTAATAACGTATATTAGGTAAGCTAAAAAATTTTATAAGTAAATATCTCTGGACAAGTACCAAATTGAATTAACCCCAAATTAAGCAAATTATGTGCTTGTGTTATGAGTGTTAGTCAACGATTTTAATACAAAGAAATACTTGAATAGATACTAGAACAAATTTAACAAACACCCAGACCCAAAAACCCTTCGTACGGGAATAGAACCCGAGCATCGCGGTTGGTCGGTACAGCTAGGCGTGTATAAACTGGAATTAAAGTCACATAATTTTGAAACTCACACTCTACTGTGAACAGTCTTTTAACAGACAGAAGTTATTGGTTTAGTTATTATCTAGATTACAAAAGTTTATCACTACATAGTATATAACGAAGTCCCTTCCTCTGTCCCTGTGTCACTTTGTATGCTTAAACCTTATTTTAATAGATAAAGTGATTGAAGAGGAAGGTTCACATATATTTCATACCCATGCAAAGCCGGGGCGGGCCGCTAGTTTACTTATAAATATTACGGTCAATAATAACATTTGTCACCAAAGTGATATTAAAATCACCTTTTTAGTGATTATTTAAAAATCGTATCCCTCAAACATCAACATAGTATATTCGTTTTTTCCTATTTAGTTGTTTTGCGTGTTAATTTCATATTAGACACTCATGAAGCATTGTCGATTGAAAATTACGATGATATCAGATCGTCTAACACCTTAGGATGGACTTTTCCACTTAAGTTACACTTCTTTTGACGCGTTACGAAAAAATGATGAGGCTAAATTTTTACGATGCGCGCGCACACCGTCACGAAAAACCGACATGATGAAGTTAGCTATAGATAACATTTTAGTTTTTATTAAATATTAAATAAACTTTTTTTAACTAAATAATGCATTATAATAAAACTTTTAATGTATTAAATACCTTTTTCTATGGTTAGCGTTATTTTGTCTACAAATGTAAAATAAGGCAAAAGATAAAATTTTTAAAAAGATTTTTATCTTATTACGCCGAAGAAGTATAACTTCTAACGCGTGTACATAAGTACACACACAATTTTTTTATTAAATTTTAATAAACCTTCGACCCACAATTTTAAATAACATCACAGTCTTATTAACAAATTATCACAGAATTCATAATGTTACGCGTACATCTTCTTCAACTCTCTTCTTAATATTTTTCCTGATGCAGTTTTTGGGATGTCATTCACGAAGACAACTTCCTCGATTTTTTTAAAAGCCGCCACTTTTTCCGAAACAAAACTTTGGATTTCTTCAGGGGATGCGTTAAGGCCATTTTTCTTGATTACGAAAGCTTTTGGCGATTCACCGAAATATTCGTGTGGGACCCCTATAACTGCGGCATCTTGAACCGCTGGGTGACTTCGAAGAACTCCTTCCAATTCAGCTGGTGCCACTTGCATACCTTTAACCTAAAATTAAAATTAGCTTTTATTAATATGTTGTAAAAACATTATTTAAAGATATTTATCATGTTCTATGACTATGTATCTAAACTCAGCCTTATTAATAAGAAAGTCAACAAAATTTTATTTGTATTCTTTTTGTTATTTGGTTATAAATCTGTGTTTTATTATTTTCTCAGTTTGCACGTTTTATATTTTATTGTCTTGGATACTTTTTATGTGAAAGGTCAGCGAACAAACACCTGGGTTTCCTGGTGGTAAGAGGCAACCGTCGTAACAGATACCGCAGATGCTATAGATGCATCGCTGCCCTGTGGCCGGGATGTTAGGCCTATTGTGCAATGACATCGACTACCCTAACCTCCAGACCTGGACGTGACATTGTCATTATGGCGGTACAAATAGGTAAGGCGGTGGATCCCTAACCGGGCAAGTTTTATGACTCTACCACCAGTGGTCTTGTTGGTGAGATCGTTCGGCAAGGAGACGTTTCGCTGTTTGCCTTGCAATAGTCAGCACCAAACTCATTGATTTTCTTAAACACAGACACATTTTTAATTTCCCAACAGTTGGCTCATTTGCACATTTTGTAATATCTATATCTTAATATATATAATTCTTGTGTGAGTGTGTATGTCACTGAACTCCTTCTAGACGACTGGACCGATGTCGATGAAACTTTTTGTATGTGTTCTAGGGAATTCGAGAATGGTTTAGATTCACAATTTGGTGCACTGGAAAATGTTTTTTTTTAATTTTTTTTAATAATCAGTAGTTGTTGATTTTAGAATGTTTCACATCGGATTCGACAGACTGCGCTACTGTCTAAGCATTAATGTCAAGCGATACGAAGTTTGCAGGGTCAGCTAGTCTATTTATATAAAAATCAATGCCACTTTTCGTTGTAATTTTATAACTCAAGAACGGGCTCACCTATCCAAACCTTTTGTTTAGGCTTTGTTTGGACTATTTAGTAGATGATTTATGTGAAGTTTGCATAAAATCGGTCTAGCGGTTCTTCATTTATCACATTTTTTGTAACAAATGCATTTAACAAGTGCCGGATCATTTCATTAATGGGTATTTTTCAGACAAATTGAAACTTTTTTCAGTTGTTTTTTTATCTTTTCAATAAAATTTAATAATTTAAATTCTTTGTAATTTCAGTTTATACCACAAATCATAAAGTTTAGTACGTTTATACGTAGCGAAGCACGTACTGGGCCGCTAGAAGCCTGCAAAACATTTTTGAGAGTCTACTTGCAAATCTCTCTTACATTTATTGATAGAGCTTTCGGTGATGCAAAAAGACTTTCCACATTATTACAGTATAATGTTTGTCTTTCTAATATTATTTGGATTTATTTTAGTACTACTATCTACTTTACTAATTTTAACTTTAAATATAAATTCTCGAGAACATACCTTGATTAATTCTTTGATTCTGTCTGACACATACAATCCCGACTTTAAATTGTAGTGACCCAGATCACCAGTTTTAAAGAAACCGTCTTCTGTCATTGTATCCTTAGTGGCTTGTTCATTTTTATAATAACCTTTCATGATCGTTGGACTTCGGATACACAACTCTCCAGACTGTAATACAAAAATGTTAGATTTTTTAAGTGAACCCATCTGCAAAAGTTCTTTAAACCAGAGTAATTCAACAAAAATTACGGCTACAAAATCGGGAAATAGAATTTGCTGTTGCAGTAACATACCAATCATCTCACCAATGATCATCATCATTAAGGTGGTCTGGCAAAGACCGCTCTCAAGCGATAAGACCGCCTTTGTACAGCTAAGTTGAATCTTTTAAGTGAAAGAGTATTTATTTATCTATTTATTTAATTATTTATTGTACACAATTTATGACATGAAACATGGACAGTGATAAACAGATATGCACAAAAGATGGGCTTATCTCTAGGTCTACATATTTCTGTCAGCCAACCCTAAAAATTAGAATCTGTGATGAAACAATGGAAGGCGTCATTCACAATAAATAAATAACCTAAACATAGTAAGAATACAAAAAAAACTTATAACAATGACATACTATTTTTTTTTATGACATTGGAAGGCAAACAAGAACTGCGCATCGCTTAACATAACTGACAGTTTATATATAGGAACATAATTTATAGTTTATTTCTTCTGTCGCTGCCTTCTCCTGTCAATGACCAGCACAACAAAAAAAGTATTAGCAAAATTGCTGAATATGAGAATTGTAACCTTGTAACCCTCGTTTTCCTACAGGCTGACTACAATTACCCGCATGTCAGGACAATGGTGGTAAAAGCTGATATTTTTCAAAACTTTTAATTATTGCCAAAGTATAATTCCAAATGAGATATATTGAGACTGATAGACGATTAGTTCAAGTATGTAAGCAAATTATCAATTTATTAATACTTAATGCCAAAACTTTGGACCCCTTTATACGAAAATTGCAAGGACGCAGGAGCATAAAATTTGGCACACTTATATTTTATGTGTAGGGAAAGTGCAGAACGCTAGTATTTATTGATAATAATGCTTACAAAATACATTAAATCAATAAATAAAACATTACCCACACTACCATGCATTTGATACACACAAACAAATATATATTGATGTTAACGACATAAGATCACAGATGGCTCACTAAAAAGTTTGGAAACAAAGTAGTTGGTCTTGAGCAATGAAGACGGCGTTCTTATCAACAAGATATTAAAATTTATTATGGTCTAATTTTACTAGTTTTAGTAATTTACTAGTTTTAATATTAATTCAATGTTCTTTTTCAATATTCTTTTTCTTAATTCTAATTATCGCTTAAGTGACTCCCATTCCCCCCCCCCTTTCCCCTATGGTTCAACATTTAGAATACCTTTTACACCGGGATAATCTTTCCTTCCCGTAATAATCACGAAAAGCCTCTTCAACGTGCGTCCTAAGTCGCGTTAAGAATTTCAAAAATGTATGATTTTAATCTTAAAATTTATAAAATACGAGTCACGTTGTTTGTCCGCGATGGACTCCTAAACTACTTAACCGATTTCAATCAAATTTGCACACAGTGTGCAGTTTAATCCAAGTTAACAGATAGGATAGATTACATCTCAATTTATGATGAAAAATTTACCATCCGAGCGAAGCCGGAACAGTGTATACAGTTTATAAAAATGCATGCAGTTCATAAAAAAAGCAGCAGTGAAACCGAATTGTAATTTCACCTAAACAAATATTTGATGAACTTGATGAATATACTTACTTCCCCTATTGGAACCGCTTGCCCACTCGTGGGATCGATAAATTTAAATTCTGTGCTGGCCATGACTATACCACACGCTGCGTAGTCCAAGTCTTTGGTGCCTTTCAGGGTCGTTGATGCTAAGGAAGTTGTTTCAGTTGCTCCATATCCCTGATTAATTTCCATATTTCCCTGTAAATACATAGTAAAAAAAAATTTAATGGTATTAAAAGGCAAACAAGTAAGTGGATTTCCATATGGTAAGAAATTCACGCCGCCAAGAGACACCAAAGGTGGTAATGGTGCGTTTCCAACCTCAGGCCGGGACGTTAGGCCTCGAGCAAAAGTAAGTTTTCCAGCTACCTTATCCTCCAAAACGGAACATGTCAACGGCAAGCACTGACGATAAAGCGGCAGGAATAGATAAGACGGTACAGATGGTACCAATCTAAAACAAAACTCTACCAACTAGTGAGATGTCACGGTGTTAGTGACGGTAAGCCTATGCTCGCCTTTTACGAGCTGCCTGGCAGGAAGGCAGATGGTCTATTTGGCGAAATGGCCAAATTATATTACGAAATACCCGGTCCAAAACAGGGAAAAATTTAACTTGCAATATTATTCGTGCGGTGGAATCTTGCAAGTTGAATTTAATTCTCTTTCCAGGTAGCGATTAACTTAAAATTTAACATGTAATGTAGTAAATCGAATAATAATGTAATACTGTAATATCAAGAAGCTGATAAATAAATAAATTAAATTAGTAAATATCCCTCGATAAGTTACACAAATTGAATCTAATACAAATAAATAATTTAATAGATACCAGAATATATTTAATTCCCAGACCCGGAAATAGAGACATCTAAATGTTTATCACACAAATGCCTGCCCCCGTCGGGCACGGGTTGCACTCCGGGAGTACCGGCAGAAGTGAAAACTTGAATATCACACGAATTGTTTTAATTATCAATATGAAAGTACTATCATTTATGTGGTAGAATACAATATTATATTTATTGCGATATCGTACATAAACATGACAACATGAACATTCGCGCAAACGCCCTGCGCCGTCTTACGAATTTTCATCTTGAGAATCAGGTCACGTATCTTGACACGAGTTTAGAAGTTTTTACCCATTCTAAAAATAGTGCGCAATTCCGCTAAAAAAGTTTTCACTTCAAAACTTATCACAAAAACATAGCTTTACATTTTTTATTTTTTGTTGTGGTAGTTTTTGCTTATATTTGTGATGGTATTATGTAAATTTCCGAAGAATCAATCTCCTAACTAACTTCACGCCCATATCCCCGAAGGGGTAGGCAGAGGTACAACAAGGGAACCCACGAAAAGCCGAAGACACTAAGTCCTACAATGTGATAGGTGGCAAGCCTATCGCCAACCGGGCACATTTCAATCCCGACCAACATTTTTTTTGTTAGAAAATTGGAAAAATCCAATTTCCTTTTAGTTGGCCGACCCGGGATTCGAACCCAAGACCTCATGCAGTCAAGTCCAACACCCGGAGCGCTAGACCACAGAGGCGATCGAAGAATCAATGTTTTTGTCTTATCTAAAAACCAATTTCCTAATGGTGGATTTTTATCTTAAGTGTTTAAATAGGCAAGGTCGTCAATGCCAGCAAGACATTGCAAAACTTTGGTATCATGTAAAATCATACCTTGGTGGTAATATTCTATGCAGCAGTAGTTGGTTGGTTCTACTTATTCCTGCCAACATATTTTTTTTATGTTATAGGGAGACAACAAGCAGACGGATTTCCTGATGGTAAGAAATGCCGTCGCCTATAGACAACAAATGTGGTACCTAATGGTGCGTTGTCAACCTGAGGCTAGGACGGTCAGTCTCCTGCGTAAGTAAGTAAACCGGCTACCCTACCCTCCAACCGAAACACGACAATAACGGGTACTGTCATTTCACGGAAGGAATAGGTAAGGCGGTGGTGCCTGTATGTCCGGGCGAGTCGTTGCAGGACTTTACCACCTAGTCCACATGATGACAATGATTTCTACTGCAGTATTCCATGCTGGAGGGTAGGACTTGCACACGTGGTTTCAAGTCACTTTCATATTGTAGCAAAACAACAGTATCGTCTAGCTATGGTGTCTATAGGCGACGGTTATATCTCACTAACTGTAGCGCTTTCCATTTTTTTACTATTTTTTATAAAAGAAATTGTAGAGTGTCTAACGAAATATAGCCCACGACTTTCAACTCTTAATTTCTATTAGTGCTTCCAGACGGTTGTAAATACTGGTTTTAAAAACTGCTTTGCAACTGTCTGGACCGCAGATTTATTTCAAATTTAAAATAATCGGAGGATTTCAAGTTAAGTCCTTACTACTATTTTAATTATGCGCTTCAGCTTTACACTTTTTACTATTTTTAAAACTTTATACTTTTATTTTTAAATTGGCTGACCTAATCTATATTTAAGTGAAATGATTAATTATGTAATAACAACTCTATATGGATATCTTTAAAATACTTTCGGATTTCCGAAACTTGACGAATATAGCCGAAGCGCATAATTTAAATAGTACTACAAACCTTTGTTGGAAGGCAAGTTTATCGTCTAGGACACCTAAAATAGTTTAAGTATAAATTGACTGTGACAAACGGACAGACGGACACATGAAGAAATTAAATTTGGCATAATTTGGCTACGAAACCTTAAAAAAATAGCAAAATATGACTCACACAACTCTTCTCTAACACAGCCATGGCATCAGATGCAGCCAAAGGAGCAGCACCACAAACTAAGTGTCTAACGTTCGTAAAGTAATCTTTCGTAACATCAGGGTGTTTACCAAGAAGAATAGCTGAAATGTACAATTTTAAGGTTATCACACTAATATTAGAATTAGAAAATCATTATCATACTAATATTAGATTTATAAAATCCTTATCATACTAATATAAGAATTATAAAATCATTATCATACTAATATAAGAATTTTAAAATCGTTATCATACTAATATTAGAATTAGAAAATCATCATCATACTAATATAAGAATTATAAAATCGTTATCATACTAATATTAGAATTAGAAAAGTAGTAAACCTGATGGCTAGGTGTTACGACATTGGGTACATACTCATTTACACATAGCCAGTGCGTCGCGTCATCAAGGCAAATATATAAATTTAACCATTACCACGGTTTTCTAATTACTAATATTTTTATTTTATTTTTCTTTATTTTTTTTAAGTAACGAACACAGATAATATGAGCTATGATATGATACCCAGAAACGATGTGAGTTATAAGGCCCGGTACGGACATTTTATTACGAGTAAAATCAAGTGTAACACGAAAAGTTGAGGCGTTACGTAGAAAGAGACAAAACATATGTAAGATTGAACGTGTAAAAGAATGAGATGGAATACATTACACAGCGTATCTCATTCTCGGGATCTCCTCCTGCGCGATACTTCGTAGTCTCCGTGCAGGAAGAGTCGCTATCTATCAAAATACTGACTATTTGAATCACACTTCTAATGTCTGCGATGATACTAATTTAAGAAGAAATAACATAGGTAACTAAATCTGCTGTAGGAGGCATGTGTGCTGCAAGATACATTTCGTAAGGAGTAAACTCCAATCGTGCGTCGTAGCTGACACACATACACACTTTTTTATTTTATTTATTTATTTAAAAAATCAGTTACATGAATTGATTACACAATGGTTTTAAAGTGTGTCAGTCTGCGATACCAATATACCAATATATGTACATATAGAAGTAGGCACCACTAAGTTTAATGAACTGTCTGACCCTGAAATACAGACATCAATGTTTATTTAACAATATCCAGTGTCAGACCGAAACTATTATTTGAGCTAAAAATGAAACCGAAATAAATACGTAAGCCAATTAAGTACAAATTTCTGTTCGTACTAAAATCAACTGTACTTCTACCAATATCCTTTAATAGTCATACTTACAGCCAGTTACATATGTAGTAGTGTTAAATGAAAATAAAACTCTCAAAAAGAACCGTTTTGATTGAAAATTGAAAGGAAGTTACATTAGGACCAGTATACGGACATAGGATACTTTTTATCCCTTTTGACTGTGAGGAAACTAGGAAAAACAACATTTTAATTTTTCTCTACAAACCTAACGGATGGAACAAAGTTCGTCAGAGCAGCTAGCATAAACTAAATAAATACTATTATCTATATACTAAGTATCTATTGGTCATTTTCTGGCAGAAACAGAAACTAAAGGTAAAAATAAGCCGAAACCGAAACTGAAACTTTCGATCAGACACTATTATAAACGAGCATGACTAAACAGCACAATTTAAACTCATCCAACATACTACTATCGATATAAAGTTAGTATTCGCCGCTATGTTGTTTCTGTTTATTACAGTAGCCAGTTACATCCCATTATGTAGTACCTTAGATTGATATTAGAGATTTACCTATAAATAAGTTTAAAAAATGTATCAAAGCTAAATTATGTCAAAAAGGCTATACGGTGTCAGATTATTTGGAAGATGAACATGCTTGGGGTTAGAGATTTCAATCTCCCACTGCAATTTGTAATGTAATTTTTGTACCTTTTATTTAAGTTAAAATCAGATTTTAATTTGTATTTTTAAGCTAGATTATATTGTAAATATTATTATTAAAAAAAGACAAGCCCGCTGAGTTTCTTTTGCCGGATCTTTTCAGTGTGAGGCCGCAATTCCGATCCGGTGGTAGTTTAAAAAAATGTCGACGCGCACAAATACCACTTGTATGGTACATGTGAATAAAGATTATTCTGATTCTGATTCTTCCTCCACAATCATTATTTTTTTAATACGATCACGCCGGCTTTGGTGAGTCTTGATGCCACCCGAGGGTGGTACACGACCCAAACAATTTGATCGCAGAATGTCAACCTTGGTCTCCCCGGGTACCTACATCTATCCACATTCGCAATATATGTTTGCTCTGTCAATCTGTTATCTGGTATTATTTCCAAATGACCGAACCAGCGGAGCATGCCCTTTCTCATTATAACACCAACACATTCCTTTAATCCCCCTCTTTCTCTTATCTCACTGTTATTAATGCGGTCAGCGATTTGAAATAGCTTACCCAGCGCTCGGGTGAACCTTCCATCCCTGGTAACAGCACCACCATGACATACAACTTTATTTACTTGGTCTAGCGCTACATCAACAACTACGACTCTTACATTCTTTCAAATGCCATTACTTTGGTTTTCTTCACATTCGAATGTAAGCCACTTTCTTCACAATCACCTTTCATAGCTGTGAGCAATGTTCGCAGCTCAGATGGTGTAGAGCCCAATAATATAGCATTATCTGGATAAAGCAGACAGGTCACCAATTGGTCACCCATGCGCATTTTCACATTCATAGATCTTAACCTCTGAAGACATTCGCCAAATACAAGATAACTTTACTAGGTGGTAGAATTCCGCAGCGACTCGCCCGGATTGGTACCACCGCTATTCCTGCCGCCATAACGCTTGCCGTTGACGTGTTGTAGTTCGGAGGGTAAGGTAGCTGGTAAACTTATTTTTGCCCGAGGCCTAACATTCCGGCCTAAAGTTGGCAACGCAGCCATACCTCCTTTGGTGTCTCTAGGCGTCGTGAATTTCTTACCATCAGGAAATCCATCTACTTGTTTGCCTTCCATTATCATAAGAATAAACAACCTTGTTTACTTACCAATCTCATAAAAATAATTAAAAGTGTTTAACCTAATGACGTAAAACAAATCATTATCTGATACTACAGTCAATTCAATTATTAATCGGTACAAAGTCCATCCTTACCGCGAAGTTATTCACTTCTTTTAACACTTACGTACGTTCAAGGTCACTTTCAATTAAAAACTAGATAGTAATTTTAGGCGAACACAGTAGCTCTTTAGTTCATTTTCAAACATTTAAGCGTCGAAAAAATCGAAATAACGGTATTTTATTTAATAATATAAGTGTTGAAAAAATGCAAAGAACGGTGTTTTATTTCATCTAAGTACACAAAAAATATTTCACTATCGAACATAACTCGAAAGCCACATTAAGGATTTTGAAAAAAGGTTTGCGACCCATCTAAATCATGAATTACTTTCGAAAAAAGAACGATTAAAAATTGTTCGGTATTGACCTAGTAAAAAACGCACCAAAAACTAACAAGCCATTTGACAACTTACTTGGACAACTTACTTAGAGTCAGTAATCATTTTAGCGCAGAAAAACTGAAAAAAAACCGGTTTAAATTAATTAATTACTATTTCGCGATTTGATCATTATTTTTTCGAAAGATTGCTAAAGACTCCAAGATTGTGCCACATGCCTATCTTTTTTCGACCTCCTACTATCAATTTCGTAAATTTAGACGAAACGCCTTGTTCAGTATATTTAAAAAAAATAACTATTCGAATTGTTATAAAATTACATACATACATACATATCTTCACGCCAAGTCCCTTACGGAGTAGGCAGAGAGTATCGAGTGCTAGACCTCACGATCCTGACAAACCTGTCTTGATTCCTTCACATTCATTACCCTTTTCATACTTGACAAACACGCCGGTTTCGGAGACTCTTGACACCACCCTCCGATAATATCCGATTGATCTGATCGTGAAATGTCAGCCTTGGTCTCCCCGGGTACCTACATCCATCCACATTAGCATTGTATATCTGCTTTGTCAATCTTTCATCTGTCATTCTTTCTACATGACCGAACCAGCGGAGCATGCCCTATCGCATTTTAACACCAACACTTTCTTTCAATTCCACTCCTTCTCGGATCTCACTATTACGAATGCGGTCAGCGAGCGTTACACCACACATTTTCCGTAGTGCTCTCATTTTGACCGCATTTATCCTACTTTCATGATCTTTCTAAATTAATACAAAAAGGCGAATTGACAACCGCCTTTGAGTCGGCAAAAAACTTGTACATACGAACCTATATGTTAACCTTTTTGTCTTATATATACATAGCCATTTTCCTATTTTAGCTGTTTTAGTTTTATCCCTGTGTTGTTCTTCAAGACCACTAGTGGTAGAGCGCTGTGCAGCAACTTACCTGAATAGGGATCCACTGCCCTTCCTAGCCCTGCTATTGTAATGACAGTGTCATGTTCCTGTTCGGAGGATAAGGAAGCCAATAGAGTTGCGTATCAGGGCTAATACTCTGCCCACATGATAACGAGGCAACTACAATACCCATGGTCACGGTAGTCATGTACTTACTAATAAAGAGTAAGCAAGTAAGTAAGCAATAAAGATAAACTTACCAATAGGTGGAACAACATATAAAATGTTAGGTTTTTCATTTTTCAAAATATCAAAATAAAGACTTGCTGAAAACTTGGATAATGAAATCAATTTGCAACCACTGATGAGATGCCCTACTAAGTTGACTACCAATCCGTAAATGTGGAAAAATGGTAGAATAGAGGGAATAACGTCCTGGTGTGATTCTGAAAACAATTTCAAATTAAATTAATTCGTTTAAGTCACACAAAAAAATTAACTTAATGACGTTCTAACAAGGAAAGGAAATCATGTCAGCTTTACTAAAAATCCGCATCAAAATCGGTTTATCCGTTCAAAAGGTGCTCACAGACAAACACGGACACAAACAGAATCGTCAGATTTATAACACCTCTCTTTTTCTGTCGGAAATTAAAAACATTCCATCATATACTTATATCTTATAATCTACGTTTAAAATTATTTGTAATAAACTATGAAGGTTACTATTACTAAACATATAAATAAATAAAATTTCTATTTAAAATATAAATAAGTGCTGTGATTTAAATCTTAAAATGCACAAAAATAATTAATTCCTTTAAATGTAATTAAATATTTGCACACCACAATATGGTAGAATATGTTGTATGCTTATATATCTTTGTAACAACTTTTTTACATACATATTCCGCAAATAAATAATTTTCATTTTTCATTTTCATTTTCATTTACAAAACTATCGTTATTTCCATCGTTGGTCTATATTCTAACCTTAAAGAACTTACCATTTGTCAGAATTGGAAAGTTATTTTCTTTTTGCTGCATCATTTCTATAGCAGCTAATAGATTCCCATGAGTAATTTCAACTCCTTTAGGAAGACCAGTGGTTCCGCTTGAAAATGGTATTACTGCAGTATCATTTTTCGTTTTTTCAACTTTATCTAATAAAGCATAATCTGCTTCTCCAGTTTCAGCTACTTCAGAGTACTTTATAACACCATCAGGAATAGTTTTATTTGGTCCATCAACTATCACTATTTTGGCTTCACTTTTTGCTGCTTTTAATCCTTTTACAAGGTTTTCGTAACATTCTGGTATTGTTACAATTACTTTAGGCTCTGTTATGGTTACTTGATGGCTTATCTCATCTGAAATAAAGAAATCCTATTAATCCTATTAATATTATAAATGCGAAAGTTTATATGTATGGATGTATGGATGTTTGTTACTCTTTCACGCAAAAACTACAAAGCCGATTACGATGAAATTTGGTATGTAGGTAGCTGAAGACCCAGAATAACATATAGGCCACTTTTTATCCCGGAGTTCCCGCGGGATTGGGACTTACGCGGGTGAAACCGCGGGGCGCAGCTAGTATGTTTATATTCCTGAAAAAGTTACACATATTGATCTAACACAAAAGAAATTAAATTACATTTTGATTAAGGGGCTAGACAGCGATACTAATTCACAGAAACACTTGGACACCAGTCTAAATTTATAAAATAAAAAAGTTGGGTCTTAAAAGATTAAAAAAATTCTTTAAATTTATTTTGTCACGCACAAGCTTTGTATAAAGAGAAAAATAGCTGTAACAAAAGATGCTGTCCGGGTAAAACTGTTTGTATGGATTTAAAAATTTTTTTTAAGTTCATGTTGTGCCCAGATACCATGTTCATACATCGATTGATCATGAAGTTTACAAATTTTAATGAAACTGAAGTGTGAGAAGAATACCAATGAGTTTTATTTTGATATTATGTTATTTTAATTATTGGTTAGTATGATTAGTTATTGAAATAGTTACATAAATATATTATCAATCAAATAGATAAGCATAATTAGGTGATAAAAAGACAATAGAAAAGAGCCTTAAAAATATCTCTTGTTAGTTGTTATTTAACTGTAACTTATTCTAATTCACATACATGTAACAATATAAAAAACATGAAACATGCGTTGGTGGAAAAGACATTGAATCCTAATAAGGATTTCTTGTAACATAACTCTTTGTGGGAGACCTATGTCCAGCAGTGGACGTCCTCCAGCTGATGATGATGAATAAGAAAACGTGAAACATGAGCTAGGAGAAAAAATACTGAATCTTAATAAGAATTTCTAGAAAGTTGTAAAAGTCTAAGGTAAGAATGAAATAATCACGTCATAAATAATACATGTACACACAATAATATAAAATAAAATTTCACAAAACTTACTTACATTCTTTATAAATAGGGTTCATCGTAGTAAGTATACAGCCTGCTTGTATTGTTCCCAAATAAACAACGGGAAATTCGGCAGAATTGGGTAACAAGGCGCCAACCACATCATTCTCCTTTAATCCCAACTTCTTCCGCAGAGATGTAGCAAAGACAGCCGAACATTTTTGTAGCTTCTTGTATGTATACTGTTTTTTCGTTTCTGCACATTCCTGTGAAAGAAGAAAATTTCTTCAAAAAAAAGTTATACCTATTCAATTTTTTTAATTCTGTTTTTTTTTAGAATTAACCACTGAATATCCATATAGTATTATGTTTTCTTCTGTTGTTGCCCACCTCGTTAGTCGAGTGGCTAGCGTACACGCCTAACTACGCCGAACAACCGCGAGGCTCGGGTTCGATTACCGACGGGGGCAGGCATTTGTGTGATGAGCATTTAGATGTTTGCATTTCCGGGTCTGGGTGTTTATTAAATTTATTCTTGTATCTATTAAAGTATATTCTATGTATTAGAATCATTGACTAGCACCCATAACACAAGCATATAATAAACTTACTTTGGGGTTAGATTCAACTTGTGTGACTAGTACAATAAAAAAAATATTGATGACCATTGTAATTTCTATCAGACAGAACCATTCACTCTAAAAGCTGATTTCTTATTAAAAATAACAATATTTTAGACGCCTAATAATTTTATCTAATAACATACTTTTTTTTCTCCTCTTTTCTTGTACTAAGGTACAATCTAAACTTTATTAAGAATAATGACAGGGAATTTTTTAATGGATGGATGGATGGAATGGAAATTTCTTTCAGATTTTCAAGATACATATTTATAATAATACTTCTTGACTTTCCATCAGGTGATTTTTTATTTATTCTGGTCTTACAAACTTACAAAGGCAAAACTTGTCACCGTGTTGTCATTTTTTGGTAAAATTTCATGTGACAATCTTATCAATACCTGGTGGAATAATCTTGGACAGAAGCCTGCTACAGATTTAATCCATTTGGTATCACTAACACAAGGTGCATGACATCATAGCCCTTGGTAACGCATTGTCTTAAGGAAACGTGACGGTATTTTCTTCGTTAGGAAATTCATCTACTTACATGTATATCTTATATATAAAGTGAACAAGTGCGAGTTGGGCTCGCGCATTACGGTTCCGTAGTAAGTATTGTAACACTCGATTGTGTCATCTTATTATTTTTTTTCAACAATACATATTTTATAATTTCTTTAAGTAAGTACTTTCTCTTACATTTTTCTATTTCTGTCTGATATAATTCTTTTATATTTTTTCATTTAATATATTTTTAAATTTATACTTTTTAAATATGTTTTCCTTTGACTGCAGTTAGTTTAGTTTGCATCGTAATGCAACTTCTACAGTACACATTTAGAAATATAAAATGTTGAGATATTTTACTTGTTGTTCCAATATTTCACTATGAGTTTTCATCACCAAAAATAAATTTGCTTTTCATGGTTTTTGTATGTCAAAATTATATTTGCGGTTATTGGACATCTGCTATATCTTAGAAAATGCTGACCACATGTCATCCAAAAAAAAATCTCGTTAAAGTTTTATTTTACAAAAACACATAAACGACTTTAAAAATGTAATTTATCCTTCGAACGATTGGCTTAGAGAAAAAATGGTTTCAAGAATCTCAATGTCATTTTAAGGACTTGTCTATGAACCGCCTCTGTAAAATATTTCAGTTCCATGTATGGAGAACGGTTCTACTTCATTTTTTATCAAAATCTAAAAGCGTTAATGCAAGTTCCAAGTAAAAGATATCTAGTTGAGTGTGTATGTGCTTGAATGTGTATGTGTGCAGACGAACATGTTGCAACTACTCTACATAAGGACTATTGCGGACATTCAAATATAGAACCCTAAAATCGTCATTGGGAAGTCAATAATTGTCACGACATAGAATTGTAACTATCATGTTAATAATAATTTACATACAAGTATAGTGACTTTTTGAACTTTTGAATTAGTTGATACATTAATGTTTTGTTTAGCTTTGTTCCCGTCCTTGGGATTTTGTAACCACGAAAAGTGCTAGCACAACACTAGTCCACCTTGGACTAGTGTTGTGCTAGCACTCTGACACTTGCTGTTTTTTCTTTGTTTTTGAAGTGAAAACTTCGGCGGCGTTGCGCACTTTTATTGGAATGGGTAAAAACTTCTAAACCTGTGTCAGGACACGTAACCTGATCGAAAATTCATAAGATGGCGCAGGGCACTATCGCGAATAAGACGGCGCAGGGCTTTCATACTGATACTTAAAGCAATTCGAGCAAAATTATTCCCTAACCATTCCAAAACATCAACACAACGTTAATATTCAAGTTTTCACTTCTGCCAGCACTCCCGGAGTGCAACCCGTCGTTTTTTAAAATTTTGTTAAAAGACAAACTTGATGCCTTCAATTGCCAAATGATTGGCAACAGACAGTTAACGACCGATACAACACCCACAAGATATAAGATAGTTTATCGCATTGCACAATGTAAGAAGAATGTTCACATTGTAGAAATTATTATCTTTCAAGTAATAGATAATTTTTGATTAATTATATTTATCATTGCATATTATAGAACAAAGCCCCCTGATATATCTACCTGTTGGATATAAATTTAAAAGTACTATTTTTACAGAAACAAAAAAAAACACTTCATAGATTTTGAGCCCTAAACCTTTTGCCATCGCTGACAATGCTCAGCCATTTGCACTTCTGAGGATTTAAATCTTACCAAAAAATATAAATATCCACATAATCCAAACGAAATGATTTAAAAATTTCAGCATAACATTTTAATCCGTACGTAGTGACAGACCTTTGTTAGAGAGAGGCGAAAGTTACGGGTTTAAATCATGTATAAGGCATTTTTTATCTTAAAGAAATTTTGAAAATTTATCTCTAGCTTCGGATAGCGTGCCGTAATAAAAATATATCGAAAATAGTAGTTTAGTTAAACGGTTGTTTATGTTATTTCCACAAATGGAAACAGATGTTTATGATGACAAATTTATAGATAAGTATTTTGTTATGGTTTCGAATATTCAAAAAGTGCTACTACAGTCTAGTTAGAGATACTACGTATGACAATATTTATTGATAATTTCAAGAAAAGTCGAAACAAGAAGCTTTGTTCACATGAAGCTGTAGACTATTACTGAAAGTTACACTCCTAACAAAGAAGTAATGAAATTTCCTAATATTGCTGACTCTACCTAATCTAGTTACCAACCTCTCGGACATTTTGACTTTGTTAACTGACTTCACAACATAAAGCTATAGACTAAATACAATTTCTTTCAAATATAATGTTTCATTACAATTAATTATAAAGTATCTTCACGCCCATATCCCCGAAGAGGTAGGCAGAGGCACAACCAAGGCACCCACGACTAGCCGAAGACACTAAGTCCCACAATGTGATAGGTGGCAAGCCTATCGCCAACCGGGCACATTTCCAATTCCGACAAACATTTTGTAATTAGAAAAAATCCAATTTTCTTTTTGTTGGCCGACCCGGGATTCGAACCCGGGACCTCATGCAGTCAAACACCCCGACCGCTAGACCACAGAGGCGGTGATTACAATTAATTATTGTAAACATATTTTAAGATAAGAAAAAACGACAAGCCCGCCCGGATCTTCTCAGTATGCGGCCGAGTTCCGATTCCTTGGTAGATTTATTATTATATAGAGGTGTCACAAGTGACTTTTGTAGGTTTACATGAAATAAAGATAATTTATTATTATTACGACTGAAGTATATTTTCCTAACAAAGAACTGATGTCATTTCTAAATACCTATTCTGACTATATCTAATCTTGGTACCTATCACTCTCACATTTTAACTTCACAACATGAAGCTATACACTGACTAACTGGACTTTACACTCCTAACAAAGAACTGATGTCATTTCCAAATACCTAATGCTGACTTCATTTAATCTAAGTACCTACCTTTCTCACACGTGACTTCACAACATGAAGCTTTAGACTAATACCGGAGTCTAAACTCCTATCAAAGAACTTATATTATTTCCAAATATTTTTGACACACTTTTTACTAACACCTCTTTCTCTAACATGTCAATTAACAAAGACAAAACGAAATAGTTTTTTTATGTCATTGGAAGGCAAACAAGCAGACGGATTTCCTGATGGCAAGAAATTCCCGCTGCCAAGAGACACCAAAGGTGGTAATGGTACGTTGCCAACCAGGGGCCAGGATGTTAGGCGTTGAGCAAAAGTAAGTTTACCCGCTACCTCACCCTCCGAACCGGAACACGTCATGACGTTATGGCGGCAGGAACAGGTGAGGCGGTGGTACCAATCCGGGTGAGTCGCTACGAAACTCTACCACCTAGTCAGATGTCACGGTGCTAGTGACCGCAAGCCTATGCTCGCCTTTTACGAGCTGCCTGGCACAGGAAGGCAGATGGTCTATTCTACAAATGAACCCGGACCAACACGGGAGAAAACGGACGGAGTTCGGTACACTAGAGTGAGAGAGCGATATTTGGAAATTAACATCAGGTTTTTGTTAGCAGTGTAACCTCCAGTAGTTGTCTATAGCTTCATGTTTCATGAATTGAATATTTTTGACACACTTCTTTTTTACAGGTACACTGAAAAATCGCTATAGCACAGTCGATGAAAACCGACTTTCAAACAAACTAGAATCTTTGAAATCATCATCGAGTTAACAAAATAGAGATTTAGACCATTAGAGTATTATGACCATTATTCTAATCAGAATCAGAATAATCTTTATTCACATGAACCATACAAGTGGTATTTGTGCGCGTCGACATTTTTTAAACTACCACCCGATCGGAATCGCGGCCTCACACTGAAAAGATCCGGCAAAAGAAACTCAGCGGGCTTGTCTTTTTTTAATAATAATATTTACAGTATAATCTAGATTAAAAATACAAATTACAATCTGATTTTAATTTAAATAAAAGGTACAACAAATTACATTACAAATTGCAGTGGGAGATTGAAATCTCTATTCCCAAGCATGTTCATCTTCCAAATATCCTTTTTGACATAATTTTGCTTTGATACATTTTTTAAACTTATTTATTGTTTGGGAGTCGGTAGAAAAAAAACTACGATGCAGTAATTGAAAATACTAGCCAGATACTTTAAAAAAAATAATAATAAATAATTTTGTACATTACGAAAATCCTGTACATTGTATTATTTAAATCTATTGTAAAATTATAAAGGGGAAAGATTTGATTGTTCGTATGCATTGAATAGGTTCTGAAACTAAAGGGCCTATCTTAAAAATCCATTTAATTAAAATTCTACATTATATTACGATTAATTTAAACTATAACCCTAATGTAAAAAAAATCAACAACCCCCAACAAACCTATATATAAAAATAATGTAGTTAAGAACCATCTCGATGACGTCAGCTTTCTAACAGCAAAATCTGCATCAAAATCGCTCCCCTTGTGCAAAAGTTATAATGTCACACACACACTCACAGACACCTCAAACTTACAACTCCGCTGTTTTTTTCCGCCAGGGTTTAAAATTCATATTCATATAGGACCAACTTTAAAGCATGTCCTACAGCCAGCTTGAAAAATTTCAAAATCCAACCATAATTAGCATAGTAATAGCGTAACAAACCTTTAAAATCAATATGCAGTCGAAATGAAAACCTCCTGTTTTTGAATGTCGCGGTCGATTGAAATTTAATAAAATGCTTATACTACATCAAAATTTGTTAGCAGTATTATATTCATAACATTATATGGATTGAGTCAAGTTGTCTGTCTGTGGTGATTAATTATTTTCCGTATTATAATAATTACGGCTTTAGTAAAATTTTAAAACTTCATTAATTTTTATCGCCCCTGTAATCTAGCGGTCTGGCGTCGGGCTTGACTTCTTTAGGTCCCGGGTTTGAACCCCGGTCCGAAGTCGAACCCGGGGTCGGGCAAGAAAAAAAATTAGAAAATAAATATTTACAATTTTCTAATAACAAAATGTAGCTCGGGATTGGACATGTGCCCGGTTTGCGATAGGTTTGCCACCTATCACATTGTGGGACTTAGTGTCTTCGGCTAGTAATGAGTGTCCTGGTTGTGCCTCTGCCTACTGCTTCAGGGATATCGGCGTGAAGATACTTTTTTTTAAACTAAAAAAAATCTGCAGTCATCCTATAAATACACAAATTATCAACATCACCAACAAATATCATCAACACAACTCACAACGCCAAGATTTTTCCGTCGGGGATTAAAAAAACAAACGCGTACCTACGAAAATAGCACACTCCCACTGATAAGAAATCTCGCTCGATGAGGTCAGTGGCACTGCACCACACCCACTGCTTTTTCCTGTTGCCATGTCGCCTCTGGGTACTCGTTTGATTCTCGTACGATTAGGTTTCAGTCTGGATTTCTTCTTACAAGGGCCGGTAGAATAAAAAAACGACGGGTTGCACTCCGGGAGTCCCGGTAGAAGTGAAAACTTTAATATTAACTTTGTACATTTTTGATATTTTGGAATGTTTAGGGTAATAATTTTGCACGAATTCTTATTCGCACAAGCGCCCTGCGCCGCCTTACGAAGTTTTGTCTTACGAATCAGGTCACGTGACCTGAAGCAAGTTTAGAAGTTTTTACCCATTCCAAAAAAAGGGCGCATCGCTACTAAAGAAGTTTTTACTTCAAAAAATATCGTTTTTCTTTTTCTCGACTGCGCCCTCAAACCATTTCTTTTATTAAAATGAAAATATCCACACCCACAAGATTTTGATAAAATCTACTTTTTATCATTTTACCGCGGTTATGATACCTTTTGATAAAATTGCGCTTATCAGTACGAAAAAGAAAACCTCATTAATCTTATCATTGTTATTTCGAACTTTGCCCAGAGTAATTTAAGAGATTTGCATTACTTATCTAGGTATATGTTATTCAACGTGAATGTTCTAACAAGCCAACAATTTGTGTAATGAGGCTTAATTCAGTTGTCAAGAGGTGATTGAAGGTTCTTTACATACATACATACATATCTTCACGCCAAGTTCCTTGCGGGGTAGGCAGAGAGTATCGAGTGCCAGACCTCACGATCCTGACAAACCTGTCTTGCATGAATGTGAAGGTTCTTTGCATAATCTTTGTGATACCGGTTGTTGATGCGACTTCATTGCCGTAGAGCAGTAACGGTTTTCATACAAAACTTCATCCCCCATTATAGAAAGTAGCCTATCTTTGAACTCTATTTAACTATATGCACTTCAAATTTTATCAAAATCGGTTTAGGCTCGAAAGCGTAACAGACAGACAGAAAGACAAGCAGACTTTCTCATTTATAAAATTGGTATTGGATATAATGTTACGGAGAATGTAATACACAGTATTGTAATTTTAACCTGTTGTTATTTAAATACGTATATGTATAATACATTATTTATTTATTTATGTAATATGTATTTAAAATTATCGTGTTGGTCCAGGCTCCTTTGCAGAATAGACCATCTGCCTTCCTTTGCCAGGCAGCTCGTAAAAGGCGAGCGTAGGCTTATCATCACTAACACCGTGACATCTGACTAGGTGGTACCTCGCCCGGATTGGTACCACCGCCTTACCTATTCCTGCCGCCATAATGTCATGACGTGTTCCGGTTCGGAGGGTAAGGTAGCCGGTAAATTTACTTTTTCTCGAGGCCTAACATCCCGCCCTCAGGTTGGCAACGCAACATTACCACCTTTGGTGTCTCTAGGCGGCGTAAATTTCTTACCATCAGGAAATCCGTCTGCTTGTTTGCCTTCCAATAATATAAAAAAAAATATTGTGGCACAGCGTGAAGTCAAGTCAAACACCTGGACCGCTAGAACTCACATTATATAATAAGTCCAGGTATTATATACATTTGAACGACCAGCCAAACCATCTATTATATCCATCCATATATTATCCATCTATTATATAGAAATAAATTTAGGAAGCGATTCAAAATCGATAAAACTTTCGATTTATAATATAAATATATAAATTATGTTTAATCCGACGCTAAATACAAGACTTCTGGTACACGGTGATGTAATATACGGTATTGTAACTCTACCCTATTTTTATTTAAATACATACATATATTTATATTCCATTATTCATTTATACTATAATATGTAATATGTATTTTAAATAACCGGAATACAGCCCTGCGATGCGTTAACGCGCTAGGTCTGTACTCTCCATATTTGAATGTTTAAATATCTACCTAATTTTATAATTAAATATTGTATTACTTAAAAACAAACAAAAATTGTTTGATAAGTAGAAAGTGTTCAATAATAATGTATGTGATGTTTTAAATTACATAAAAAAAACATCCTTAATCCCGCAAACGAAGCTTAAAAACAGCACGACATAGTCTACTAGCTGCCCGGTACGTGCTAGGCTACATGTACAACCGCATGAATAACATACACAAAAAAACAAAAAAATAACAAAACAACTGAAAAAAGTTTCATATGACAGCACAATCTCCACCTGAAAAAAGTATCAATTTGACAGAAAAATACCCATTATCAGAAAGATTCGCCATATATTGAATTCATTTGTTAAAAAAATATGTGATAAATGAACAACCGCTATACCGATTTTAAACTTAACTTTACATAAACCATCTACTAAACAGTCCAAACAAAGCATATACATTTGGTTTGGATAGATAAGCCCGTTCTTGAGTTAAAAAATTACAACGAAAAGTAGCACTGATTTTTATCTTTATATATATAATTCTTCCGTGAGTGTGTATGTCACTGAACTCCTTCTAGACGGCTGGACCGATGTTGATGAAAGTTTTTGTGCGTGCTCAAGGGAATTCGAGAATGGTTTAAATTCACAATTTGGTCTCCTGGAAAATGTTTTTTTATTTAATTTTTTAATAATAAGTCGTTGTTGATTTTGGAATGTTTCACATACGCGCTACTGTTGAAGCATTAATGTCAAGCGATACGAAGTTTGCTGGGTCAGCTAGTATATACATATAGATTATTGTTCTTTGCCATATCATGTATATACTTGAACTGAACTCAAACCGCGTACCTAGTATAAACGCGTTTACGCCCATTTGTGAGAAGATAAAATACAGTGACAATGACCGTGCCTGAAATATGAAGTAAACCATACGTAAACAATGCATTTAGCTGAGTCCTGCTGACTGCGTATGGTGCTGACGTCATAAATCGTACTAAATAAAACGTAGCGTGATATTTTGAATGAAAGTTACGTAAATATTGAAGTTTTGCAATGATATTTATAAAGCGATTTCATTTTAACCATGAGTTCTTTAAATTAAAGTTTAGCTGGTTCTTTGTAAGTAAGCCTGTATATAGGTACTAGTCAGCCATTGTGTAAAATATTTTCTCAATAAACAAGTAAACATTAGAATAACTTTAAAATAATCAAGTCCTCTAAGTTTCTTTCGCCGGATGTTCTCAGTATGTGGCCGCGTCTCCGATCCAGTGGTAGTTTTTAAAATATCAATGCACATTTTTGTATGGTCAAAGTAAAAAAAGTTTTTTTTATTCTGATTCTGACTAACAATTCGGACAAAGTGATAGAGTTTACGTTATTACCACATTACCTTTCATTTATTTATTTACCTTTTATAAATGCCGAAAGAAGTAGTAATTTCCAAGTAATTGCTTTAACACGTCACGATTTTATAATTCTATTATATATATATTTAATATGCATATACACTTGCACTGTTTCACTTAACACATAATTAGTTCACGTATTATTTGCAAGTGTTTTGCATATTTAAGGTTTCATCGGACCCGAAATAGTTATCTAAAAACGTAAAAAATATTTAAAAAAATCATAAATAAAAATAAGTAATTTAAAAACATTTTGGCGCTACAAAGCTAGCGCTCCCAGCTATTGGCCGTTTATCTGCGGGTTATTGGCTTTTGCGGAATATTAAAAAGGCTATAATTTATTTATTATGATTCTGATCTTTTTTTCTATTACGGTTAAGAATATCCAGCCTCAATTTCGTGCACTAATCTGAAAATACCTTAAATAAAAATACATTTTGGAGTTTCACCAAGTGCCGAGGATGGAAACAATTAAATATAAATATAACAATAATAAATAAATATGCCTGGACACATTTCCCTTTCACATTTACATTAGTATGGATTCCTAGAACATGTAGGAAACCCGTTCTAAGAATTGTATAAAACTATCGACCTTGTTAATTTCTTGTGACATAGGTACCTATATTAATAATTATTAGAATTAGGATAAACTTAGGTAAATGGTGGTCAATATACCAACTAAACTGATTTAAGGAATATGATATTTTAGTGTCTTTTTCCAGTGTAAGCAAAAGAAACGAGATGGAACATTTTAGACATATCTTTTCCGCAGATGTCAACTTAAGAGTAATGATGTCTTCAACTAACATTTTCCCAGTAATAGATTCACATCTTAGAAATGTCACGTACAAACTAATCTGACAGTGCTAAACGTGTTTTGTCTCTTTCTATTACTATTGTTAAAAGAAGATAGCGATAACTTAAAATTAGTTTAGTGTATGACAAAATTACCACTTACGTCACATTGTACTAACTTTATTTATTACTTTAACCTATTCTAAATAATATCCGTATAAAATTAATTATCATGCAGTCTAGACACTTTTGTAGTGATAAGTACTTATATTAAGTACATAACAATATGGATAACAGCTGTTTGATTCGTATATATACTGTACAATAAATAGCTTGTCAATTAGAATTTCTGTTATTTAATCACCTCTGTGGTCTAGCGGTTCAGGTGTTGGACTTGACTGCAATCTCGGGTCGGGCAACAAAACCAAAATATGGTTTTTCCAATTGTCTAGTTTAAAAAATTTTGCTCGGGATTGGGTATGTGCCCGGTTGGCGATAGGCTTGACACCTATTACATTGTGGGACTATCACAGTGTCTTAGGCTAGTCGTGGGTGCCCTGGTTGTGCCTCTGCCTACATCTTCAGCCTACATATTTTTTTTTATTTCTGCTATACATATAAAGAAAGAACGTCATTTATATCATAAAGACCATTCAAAAGGCACTTGTGACGCGTCGATAATATAAAATCTCGAATCTCGAAACACACACTGAGAAGATCCGGCGAAAGAAAGCTTGTCTTTTTTCCTCATTTCACAAAATGTATACAATAATCAAACCAACAAAGTAATGCAAATGAAAAACTATTTGAATGGTTTTTGATATTTTCCATCGTCGGCGCTTGGTAAAACTTCTAAATATCCATATTTTTAAATGATGAAACACTTGTACTGTTTAAAGTATCAAAAAAAGTCTTAGCCCTGTTGATGCTGTTATAAGCGAAATCGGTAGGCTATTTATCACTACATAGTATAAAACAAAGTCGCTTTCTCTGTCCCTATGTCTCTTTGTATGCTGAAATCTTTAAAACTACTCAATGGAAATTGCTGCTGTTTTTTTATAGATAAAATGTTTAAAGAGGAAGGTTTATATGGATATTTTATACCCGTGCGAAGAAGGGGCGGGCCGCTAGTAAAATAATAAATTATAAGTAATACGTAAAACAGTACAAGTGTTTCTTCATTTAAAAATACGAATATTTGTAAGGTATTGAAGGAAAATGGTTATTCTGAAATTTAAATAAATAAAGCGCAATAAAACTGTAAAACTTTCATTCGTTCTATTAGGTACGACGCGGACGTGGCGGTTTGATTATTGAAAAGAAAGAAAATAGAAAAGAAAGAAAATATATTTGTTTGCGGAATATGCGTGTTGAAGTTGTTACAAAATTTTTTACTCTTTCCAACATATTCTACCACATTGTGGTGTGCAAATAATTTAATATTTTTATAGGTGACTAATTATATATACAATGTTTTAATATTCATACGAACAAATAGTTTTATTTTTAATACTATTTGAGTTATAACTTACAAATAATCTTAAAATTATAATAAATTTAGCCCTGTCTACCGTAAACTATTTAAAATTATCTTTTATAGATAGTGATTCAAAACTATTATGATCCGACTAGTGGTTTTCAAGTCAATAAGATCGTTAACATAATCATGACCTACCTTTTCCAAAAACATTTACTAAAATCGGTTTGTATTTGGCCTAGTAATCGCGTAACAAACATACAAAAAACTTGCAGTCAAATTGACAACCTCCTCTCTTTTCAGTAATCTTGGTAGTAGAATAAACTATCTGCAGTCTTTCCTGAAAGCACTTAAGAGTCGAGCAATAGCAATAACTTGCTCTGCTGGTAGAGTACTGTGCGGCTTTCGCGAGTAAGGATACTCAGCCTTACCTATTCTTACCAACATAATAACACTATCATACGAGAGTTGGTAAATTTGCACATTATAAAGATAACATCGCTACAGGGTAGCGACACCCCTATAACATCTATTGTATCTGCCCCTGTTGTCTCTTAAGGCCCCATACTTAGTCAGCCAGAAGAGCCAATTGCCGCACTCCCCCGTTCCATGGTTACTATGAAATATTGCGCTCTAAAGTAAATGTCTTAAGCGACAAATCACTATTTTTGACACTGTAAAAGTAATTTGAAAAAAAGTATAAAAACTGAAACACTTATCTTTTAGGGAGAGTACTTATCTATGTTTATGTTAAATCTGGTGTCGATATTTTCATAATTGAAGTAGACAGTTGGGTTTTCCTTTCAAAAAAGGGTTAACTTTTTGATTTTTTTTCTATCGAGCAAAGTGAAATGAATCGTGTTTTGGAAACACTAGTCTTATAAAGCATATTAATGTAAATCTTGTGTATTTTTGTCATCAAGATCCATGATTGCTTTGTATGAAAAAAACGTTATACCGCTGACGCATTTTAGCAAACATGGACCCTTAACATGATAAGAACCTTGTGCTTGCTCAATATCTTGTAAAATAAGTAACATAAACAGTGTTGAACAATGCAGATAAGGTTAAGGACACTTAATACGTTGCAAATGATAAACAATCTAGCTCTAATTATATCCTTACATCAGTCATGTATATTAAAACAAAAGACAATGCAATATTTTTTATGCAATGCAAAAAATCAACTTCAACTTTATTACATAATTTATATAAAGAATAAAATTAACATTAACAAGTGTAACTCAGAAACCCCGTTTTGGTTCTAATTTCTACGGGGGGGGCCTTTTGAATGATGACATTTCAAAAAAAATGTCATTAAAAATGTTGTAGAATATGTTGGAATGCTTAAATAATTTTTAACGGTAAAATCTATGGTTTGCGACTTTATCGTGGGAGACATGGTAAATTGTACCTCTTTGGTGATACAGACGTGAAAATACTTCATCGATATGACTATTTCAAAGCTGTCTAGATGACATGGAACGTAACATTTGTGCAAAAGATTTAAACCTAGCGAGATAGAGGTAAGTATCCTGGATTTCTACGTGTGAGGGAAGTAGATGGTGATAATGTCTATCTTTAAAAAAACAGTAGCAGTCGTGGGACTGCCGATAGAAGTGAAAACGGAACTATTAAGTTGAGAGTAATTAAAACTATATGCAAACATTATATGAAATTATTTATGTTTTATTTATTAGTTACATATGATGGGTTAAACAAATCATGAACAAAATATAAATACAAAGTGGTTGAAAAAATAATTAACATACAATTATCTTGTCAATCAGAAATAGTCGATGTATTAGTGTATACGTGTACACAGGCTACTGCGCGTGCGCTAGTCTGGCTCTCCCTATGGAGAGCTATAGCTATCTATAGATATACTATTATCATTAGCATTAGGTGACGCGAACCGAGGATTTTACCCTCTACCAAAACGCTCAACGCGCCTAAAGAAGTTTTCACTTCAAAAATTACCTACCAGGAAGATAAGTAGAAGCCGACAAAACCGAGGGTGCAATTGCCAGTTGATTTTAATACGAGCAAATAGATCTTTCCTGATTGTGATTTGCGTCTACAGAATAGATTTCCCCGTGTAGGTCCGGGCTTCTTTGCAGAATAGACCATCCGACTTCCTGCAAGGCAGCTCGTAAAAGGCGAACATAGGCTTACCGTCACTAACACCATGACATCTGTCTATGTGGTAGAGTTTCGCAGCGACTCACCCGGATTGGTACCACCGCCTTACCTATTCCTGCCGCCATAACGTCATGACGTGTTCCGGTTCAGAGGGTTAGGTAGCCGGTAAACTTACTTTTGCTCGAGGCCTCAGGTTGGCAACGCACCATTACCACCTTTGGTGTTTCTAGGCGGCGATAATTTCTTACTCTCAGGAAATCTGTCTGCTTGTTTGCCTTCCAATATCATACAAAAGAGATATCTTTTTGGCACTATACTTATTTATTTCATAATGGCTGAAGGTTAAAGTATGTTGAACTTCAAAGTACTTAGCATCTTTTTTGTTTAAAACCAAACAACGCAGTTAAATTTTTTATTACAGATGTAAATTTATCTAATAACTACAGACTTAAATTTTTGGCAAAAAATAATATTTGGACCCGGCATTAACATTCTAAAATGGATGAATCTTGTATCTATACTTATAAAATAACATTTACTGACTGACTATTTCATCATCGCCGAACGAAAACTGTTACAGTTACAACCATGAAATTTGGTGAATAGGGTCGTTTGGAAATTCTTCCCTAGTTTAGTAGTTTAAGTTTTAGCCCTGATGATCCTTCACCCTAAGGTTGTCTGGCAGAGATCGCTCTGAAGCGATAAGACCGCCTTTGTGTACCTAAGTTAAGTATTATTATAAGTGTAAGAGTGTGTATTTTTTTGTAAATTATGGTGCATAATAAAGTGTATTCATTTATTCATCCATGCTGTATAAGCGAAACTGGTAGACTATTTACAAAGTAATATATCATAAGTGATACATAAAACAGTACAAGTGTTTCTTTGTTTCAAAATATGAATATTTGGAAGTGTTACCAAGCGCCGACGATGGAAAATATCAAAAGGGGGTGAAATTGGGGTTGAAAGTCCTTACTGACGGGCTATAATCAGTAAATATATTAACTGCCACGCGAATGAAACCGCGGGTAACAGCTAGTTGAATATAAAGTAAGTATAAAATATTTAGTTGTAATTGTATGAGGATGGATTAAAAAGTACTCGGCCTAATACAGATTCATTCAATTCTACCCTCATTATTTACTTCAGTTTAGAGTAATTAATTGAGTATCGAGTAACAAAATTAATAAGGTTTGACAACTTAAATTTTTAAACTGATATTTTGAAACTGATACTGGTTCAAATTGAATGAAAATTTAAGTATGCGAAAATGCCTTCTTAGTAACTGAAAATTCAGGCTTCTTGTTTTATTCACAACGAAGTTATAGGGGGTCGAAAAGGGTCTTAATTGCTTTGAGAAAAGGATGTTACGCCCATACCGCTTTTTTATTCGACTTGGAGGGGGAACTGACATGCCTCCAGATAATTACATGCTAATATAGAGGTGGTATGATACTCTGTGATATGATAGCGATAATCGTGAATGATTTGTCGTTTTTATCGTTTTATCAGTAGACATTGCCCCAACTAAATATAATTATTGCTAAAACAATTGTAGATTAATTACTATGTAAGGTATACTTTAGTCTGCAAAACTATGTAGACAGTTTTAAAGTTTGTACTTATTACAAGTGGTGAATCAAAATCTTAGACTTTTTCAGGAAAAAAGATTTATACCATATTTATATTGCACTAGATATATACTTTAGAAATAGCCTTTGTCTGAAATTAGATATTTAGCTATGTGTACTTCAAATTTCATCGGAATCGGTTCTGAGATTTATGCTTGAAAGAACAACAGACAGACAGATTTTCGCATTTAGGTTTAGATTGGATATGTTAGTATGGATTCTCTTTAATACATGACATTTTACACGAAAGAAAACTTTACATCTCATTACATAATATTACGAAGACAAAACATGGAATTCTTCTCTTAAATAATTCATTAATAATTTAAATAAAGCATAACTGCAAATACTTCACTTTCGTCATGTCGTCTAAATAAATAATTAAGTTTGGATTATACAAAAATCACTAAACCAATTATCATAAAATGTATATAAATCCACCTGTATTATATCCAATAACAGAAGAAACACTCCGAAAAATGTATACTAGTGTAACAGAAACGGGCGTCGTTATAATATGTTAAGCTATCTTCTAATAAATTTAAAGCTTCATGGGATATAAACAAAAGTTCATTTCAAAATAAAATGCCTGTTGCAAAAATAGAAAAAAATAAAAGAAATAACTTAATAAGATATAACTAACTGAATTAGGTTTTTATAAATTAAAACTTATTCTTGTAATCAAAATCAGCCTTTTTCTACAGATAGCATAAGATATAATATTTCCAATTACAACAAAACTATATTTTTAACACCAGTAGATGAGCATGATCTAATTAAGGTAATAATAATTTGAAAAATACAAGGGCAACTGGCTATGACAATATTAGCACAATAATGAATTAATTAAATAATTAAAGAATGTTGCTCGTGGATATCAAATCCAAAGATAGTAAAGGCAGGTCTACAGTATATGCATGTTTTGACTTAGTTAAAAAAGTAACTAAATGCCTAAATAGTAAAAAAATCCACATGCTGTATACTTAGACATGCGTAAGACTTTTGATTTTGTGTCACATAGAATTTTGTTAACAAAACTTGAGAGATAAGGTATTCGAGGTAAATCATCAGAATATTTAGAGAATAGAAAGCAATATGTTAACGTATCTAAAATAAGTGAAAATCCTAGAAAAGTATATACTTCTAATTATCTCTTCTATTACTGTGGCGTACTACAAGGTAGTGTTTTAGGGCCATTACTTTTTTCATTTACATAAATGATTTGCCTGATACTATCAATCACGAATACATCTTATTAGCCAATGATTCTACCCTCCTTATTAGGTCCAAAAATACAGATGATTTATTTGAAGAAAGAAATAACACTTTGACTGAGGTGGCAGAGTGGTTAAATGAAAATAATCTTAAAATCAATCTTACGAAGACAAAATTAGTTTTCAGGCATATTAAGAATACTTCTTTTATAGAGTCGATTTTACCAACTACCTAGGAACACAAATTGATAAATTGATTCACTTTGTAATAAAATTGATATGTTTATGTATTATTATGTATTAAGACGAATAAGATAAGTGTCAGGCTTAAAAGCATTAAAAAGATTTAGAAAGAAGATATTTCACTTACTATTAGAGAAAACATATTATGCTATTAAAGATTTTCTCGCAGACAACCATAAATAATAAAATATTTGTTGTAATTAATCCTATTAATATATAAATGCGAAAGTTTGTTTGTATGGATGTATGGATGTTTGTTACTCTTTCACGCAAAAACTACAAAGCCGATTACGATGAAATTTGGTATGTAGGTAGCTGAAGACCCAGAATAACATATAGGCTACTTTTTATCCCGGAGTTCCCGCGGGATTGGGACTTACGCGGGTGAAACCGCGGGGCGCAGCTAGTTTATTATAGTTTCAGAAATCGGGCTTGCCAAGGAGTTTCTTCTCTCTCAGAATTCTTCTCCTGACTGCATAAGTTTGGAAAAGCTGGTAACTTATTTTAGAAAGGGTTAAATTTATTAACATATATAATTGTTTATAATTCATAATTCAATTTGTAATAAACATAAAACTAATTCTTTGTATGAACATTACGAACATTATTAAATAATTACTTTTTAAAAATATTTAAATATTTGCGCACCACAATGTGGTAGAATATGTTGGAATGCTGAAATAATTTTGTAACAACTTCAACACGCGTATTCCGCAAATAAATATCTTTTCTTTCCTTTTTTCCGTCGTTAATAGCCATACATTTCATTAGTCATCGTCATCATCATCATTTCAGCCATAGGACGTCCACTGCTTAACATAGGCCTCCCCCGTTGACTTCCACGTCGACCGGATGGAAGCGGCCTGCGTCCAGCGAGACCCCGCGACCCTCATAAGGTCGTCTGTCCATCTCGTAGGTGGCCGTCCTATGCTTCGCTTGCCGGTACGTGGTCTCCACTCGATAACTTTTCTGCCCCAACGGCCATCAGTTCTCCGCTCTATGTGCCCCGCCCACTGCCACTTCAGCTTGCTAACCCGGCTGGCTATGTCGGTGACTTTCGTTCGCCTGCGGATCTCCTCATTTCTGAATCGATCTCGCGGGGAAACCCCGAGCATAGCCCGCTCCATAGATCGCTGTGCAACCTTGAGCTTGTTTATTCCTACCGCCATAGTGACTCTGTTATCTGGATCTGAAGGTCTCACAATCGACCTATCACTCCATATATATATGCGTTGGTGTCCTATGGACACCAACGCATCTATCGCCTCTTTCCATCAGGAACCCTCCCATGCACGGTTATAGCAGTATTATTTCCATGTTCCTAAATGTCTACTTATAAAAGCAACTTTCGTCATAAGGTTTTCCTTCTCCAACGATTATTCGTATTATTAAAATAAAAATGTTTTAAGAGCTTATGGTAACCCCCCCTGTGTTTAACCGCTGACCTCAATTGCAATAAAGCACTACTTCACTAATTTGGCTGTTATAAGTCGATGAGATTAAAACCGAATTTTATATAAATTACATCTGTCTTCAATTTGACCTGTCAACGTCAAGTTGAAGCCAGAAAAAGCGAACTATTCATTGAGCCGTAAAATCGTAATTGTAATGCCAAAGGTCAACTAGGTCATTCCTCTATAAGGCTGTGACCAAATCAGCGCTTAACATGCATTTTTTTGTGATATTGGTGGACAAACAAGCAGACGGATTTTCTGATGATATTAAGTAATTCACGCCGCATAAAGACACCAGAGGTGTTAATTGTGCGTTGCCATCCTGAGGCCAGGATGTTAGGCTTCAAGCAAAACTAAATTTACCAGCTACCTTACCCTCCAAACCGGAATACGTCAAAGGCAAGCATTGGCACTATGGCGACAGGAATATGTAAGGCGGTGGTAAAAATCCGGACGAGACGCAACGATACCCTACCACATAGTTGAATGTCGCGGTGCTAGTGACGATTACTAGTAAGCTTATTTTTACTCGGAGCATATAATCCCGGACTCAGGTTGGCAACGCACCATTACCTAGCTACTAGTTGGCAACCACCTTTGGTGTCTCTATGCGACGTGAATTTCGTATTACCAGGAAATCTGTCTACTTGTTTACTTTCCAATATCGTAAAAAACAAGAATTTTAACATTTCCGATAAACCGCGACCATCTTTGCTCTCGATGGCACCAAAACTGTAAGTAACCATTGCAAGTTTATAATATTCTGAAATGTTTCATTATATCTGGGCCTAGAAATTTCGATAACAGCTAACTATGTTTGGAAATAAATTTTGCTCATTAAATTTCGGTATAAGGTAGTTAATTAAAAATGCAGAACATAATTTTTAGCTTTGCAGATAAGCGGATATGACAAATTCGTTCCTGTTTTTAATTAAAATGTAAAAAAATTTCAAATTTTTATTCTGAAACTTGCTTTTAACAAGACAATATTATTATTATTTTTATTACAACATTACTTTAAAAACCAACTGTAGTTTCCGATTGCATACCTAATAAAGTGTCACCAATGTACATACATATATATATTTATTAACATTATTATCTCTCGTGCTTTTCATTAATGTTTTTTTTTAATCTTTTTATGGACTTCAAAGGAGCCGGTTTTGCTGTTACAGCATCTGTCTCTCACACACAGCATCTACTACACTTTTTTATGATGTTGAAAGGCAAATAAGCAAAGTCATTTGGTGGTGGCAAGAAATTCACTTCTAGAGACACCAAAGGTGGTTGTGATGCGTTGCCAACCTGGGGCCGGGATGTTAGGCCTCGAGGAAAAGTCAATTTATCGGCTACCTTATCTTCCGGACTGAAACACGTCAATGGTGAGCACAGACGGTATAGTGACAGTAATACTTAAAACGATGGTGGAGTCGCTGAGAAACTTTAGTACCTAGTCGGATGTCTCAGTGTTAGTGATGGCAAGCCTTTTCTCGCCTATCGCAAGGCACCCACGACTAGCCGAAGACACTAAGTCCATCAAATCACAATGTGATAGGTGGCAAGCCTATCGCCAACCGGGCACTTAACCAATCCCGAGCAAATTTTTTTTTAATTAGAAAATGGGAAATACCACATTTTCTTTTTTTTGCCCGACCCAGGATTCGAACCCAACACCTCATGTCAAGCTAAAATAAGTGAAAACCCTAGAAAAGTATATACTTCTAATTATCTCTTCTATTACTGTGGTGTACCACAAGGTAGTGTTTTAGGGCCATTACTTTTATCATTTATATAAATGATTTGCCTGATACTATCAATCACGAATCCATCTTATTAGCCAATGATTCTATCCTCCTTATTAGGTGCAAAAATACAGATGATTTACTTGAAGAAAGAAATAACACTTTGACTGAGGTGGCAGAGTGGTTAAATGAAAATAACCTTAAAATCAATCTTACTAAACAAAATTAGTTTTCAAGCATATTAAGAATACTTCTTTTAAAGAGTCGATTTTGCCAACTTCCTAGGAATACAAATTGATAAAGTGATTCACTTTGTAATAAAATAGATATGTTTATGTATTATTATGTATTAAGACGATAAGAGAAGTGTCAGGCTTAAAAGCATTATAATAAAGTATGAGAGATAAT
>NJDD01000711.1:54025-73081 GCA_002245505.1 Calephelis nemesis | reverse complement strand
CGTAACTTATTGTTGCCGCCATAACGAGGCTGTCATATTCGAGCCGGAGTGTATTGTAGCCGGTACACTTGCACAATAGTTGGTCGAGGGGTAAGCGTACACCCCTAACTCTACCGACTATCTGCAAGGCTCGGGTTCTATTCCCAACACGGACAGACATTTGTGCGAGGAACATATAGGTATCTGCATATCTAGGTCTGGGTGTTTAGTAAATTTATTCTGTGCACAAGTATTTCTAAGTTTTAGTAACGTTGACTAAAACCTATAACATAAGCATATAGTTTGCTTAGTTTGGGGTTATATTTAATTTGTATAACATGTCAAGATATTTAAAACATTTAAAATTAAATAAAAAATTTCAAAAACCCCAGACACAAGAACTTAATTTCCATTTTAATTTAAAAAAAATCGGCTAATCTCCCCACTTTCACCCCTGCAACTTTTAAACGGCTCAACCGATTTTCATCAAACACGTCTAAGAACACTAGCACATAAGTTACCCTTAATACAAAAAAAAACTAAATTGAAATTACAGCACCTGTTCGGGAGTTAGGTATGATGCCACAGATAGACAGATACGTAAAACTTATAACTCTTTTAGCGTCGGCGCTAAAAAGAAGGAATTATGTATGAGCCGCGTTTTAATATCTGTTAAAAATACTTGGATATCAACTCATAAAACTATCACAATAAATATTATCACCATTACATGTTCTTTCATCGCATTTCGGTGGACTTTGCCTTTATTGGAGGAGGTAATAAACTTGTGTAGTAGATTGTGTATGTCATAAATGACTCATATTTATTATCTACCTGAAAATATAATAAAAATTGTAATATCTATGTTAGGTGTATACTCGAACAATAGGTAAGAAAAGAATCAAATTTCCCCAGGTCAGCTGAGTCGAATAGACTACCTGCCTCTCTGCCGGGCAGCTCGTAAGTGAGCTCTGGTTAAAATATAGGTACGTCGTCACTAAAAAGATCGCCAGGTAGGGATCCACGACCTAAACAAGAACAATAGGACTTGCAATATATATGGTGTCTATAGGCCATGGTTATCTCTTACCACAGGAAAGCCGCGTGCTTGTGTGTGGCAGTGTTGCCAGGTCGTAAAAAAATACTTGGTGAAATACCGTAATTGTCGGCAAAATAAATATATTTTATATCGTATTATATTGTATTAATATCGAATCGTCGATTGAGATCTACCTGGGCGTATCACGATATGCCGCCATTTCTTGATTTGGCCATGTGTCATCCATTAAATTTTTGTTGTTCCTAGTTAATAAGTTATTCTAAGGAAAAATATCGTTTTGATTATTTGTATTTTTGAGGGAAAATAAATATATTTTGTACTAACTGCGCCCCGCGGTTTCACCCGCGTAAGTCCCAATCCCACGGAAACTCCGGGATAAAAAGTAGCCTATATGTTATTCTGGGTCTTCAGCTACCTACATACCAAATTTCATCGTAATCGGCTTTGTAGTTTTTGCGTGAAAGAGTAACAAACATCCATACATCCATACATACAAACTTTCGCATGTATAATATTAATAGGATTGTATTGTACCTATTGTATTGTATTTGTAACACTTGGTGGAATATCGTAATTGTCGCGGCCCGATCGCTGAATTAGATTCTTCTACTCATTGATCGAGATCTACCTGGGCGTATCACGATATGCCGCCATTTCTTAATTTGCCCATCTGGATGACAGATGGCCAAATCAAGAAATGGCCTTATCCTTCAACAATTAACATTTGACGACTAGTCCGGCTACACTTAGGCCAATTGATTTTGTTCGACATAGCTATATCAAATGTGCCCAAGTGATTAGCTGAGCAGTCGTCAATGTGCCTAACTTTGAACAAGTTTTAAGTTTTCCAGCTAGATCATGAGTTGCCGGTGTATTGTGCTCTGCCCAGGCATCTTACGATCGGTCGAGTTTTTTTTATTATAATATTGGAAGGCAAACAAGCAGACGGATTTCCTATTGCTAAGAAATTCACGCCGCCTAGAGATACCAAAGGTGGTAATGGTGCGCTGCCAACCTGAGGCCAGGATGTTAGGACTCGAGCAAAAGTAAGGCTACCTTACCCTCCGAACCGGAATACGTCAACGGCAAGCATTGGACGTTATCGTGGCAGGAATAGGTAAGGCGGTGGTACCAATCTGGGCGAGTCGCTGCGAAACTCTACCACCTAGTAAAAAAAGTGATAAGAATCTGGCAGTAAAACTCTACCGCCTAGCCACAAACACAGTGTACTGGCTAAAATTCAACGCTCACCTTGACACCAAACCGGACAAGCCGACTATATACCTAGATTTTTTTAATTGAGCCATGAGACAGTGTACAAACACATGACTCTCCTGATGGTGAAAGACAACCGCAGACTGTAGAAATCTAGACATTATGACAACTTGTAATTTATTTCAACCAGAAAAGTACTAGAAATTGTAATCCAAATGTTTCGAACACCTATTGTTTGTTCCGCCAGTTCTTAATTTTGATAATAACTTTGATAGAATATAAAGTTTAAAAGTAAAAATATTTTAAATAAAAATGTTTGTTTATTTCACATAAAAGAAATGAATCTTCTTGTATCTTTACTCAGGTAAATTATTTTTCGTGGAACGTAATATAAAAGAAGTTTTATATCAAAAAAACATTTTTATGTAGGTATCGCACGTTGTAATTTTTGTAATCTACCGGCCGGCAAAACAAAAATCGCTATGGAAATTTCGGCGACAACATAGTGTGTTTTTTGTAGGACACAGAAAAGTTAAGTTGTAAAGCATAATAGATATGAGACACGTAACAGAAAAAGTGACTTTTTTTTAATAGAAACCTACGGCGATAAAAAAGTTTCACTTCAAAAATAAATATATTAAGTTTATATGTTTACTAAAGATAAGGTTATATTTTTATATTTTTATTTATCATACACCAAACAAATATTGTACAAAAGGCGAACTTATTAGCCATTGGCATTCTCTACCAATGAACCTTTAGGCTAACAGAGAGTAAGTTTGTTGAATGTTTCCAATGAATTATTTATTTTTCTCTGTTAAGCATGTACATAAGATACATTATGGATATTTAGTGTAGACATAATTCTTTTACAATGTTAATCAAATGTATTTGAGAGAAGTAAATGAACATTTTAATATTTTAAAAATACATAAATCTAAAACTTACAATTGCCACATGATCTTGGAAATTCGAACTGTACCGCCATAAACTGTCCAGAAACCTCTTATCCGGGACAGTCACGTCTGGTAAGATGGATTTTATGATAAACCCGTCATTTTTCCTCAAAACTACACTGCTGCTAAATTTTCTAAAGGATTTTATGTCGCGCAATTGCCGTAAAATACGTTTTAGCGTCATGGTCGCGGTTTCGCGTGCCTTTCTCAATAGTGAAACGATGACTGAACCGGTCGTTACCAGCCGAGAGTAGTGGCAATGTGTGGTACTGATAATTATATTATCGGTGTTTAGTTGATAATAAGTTGCAGGTCATACCGACGTCTGAAAATTCAATAATCCGGAACAAAAGAACTCATCCCAAAGTACGTAACCTACCTGAAGGCAACTAGCAAAAACATAGAATTTAATATGGTGAGCGAATTATTATTATATTAGCTGCGCCCCGCGTTTTCATCCGCGTAAGTCTCAATCCCGCGGGAACTCCGGGATAAAAAGTAGCCTATATGTTATTCTGGGTCTTCAGCTACCTACATACCAAATTTCATCGTAATCGGCTTTGTAGTTTTTGCGTGAAAGAGTAACAAACATCCAAACATCCATACATCCATACATACAAACTTTCGCATTTATAATATTAATAGGATAATAGGATTATATTATTGTATATTACTTATTATTATACATATATAATTCGAATAAAAATTAGGTATATTAATTCATATTTGACTTGTTCTTACCTTCTGTAACGTCTAGATAAATTCGTCAAGTTTTTTATTAATTTTCGCTAAAATATATAAGATTCCCATTTATAGAATAACAGGAAAAACAAGGCGAACAGCTCATTATATGTTTCCCAATATGGTAATTAGCTGTCAAATCAGACGGCACAAAGTTTGTCGGGTCAGCTCGAACTTAATGAAGCCGTTTGACGACATTCAGCGGTTTTAAAATAATATTGCTGTAAAACGTCACGTAACTGAGCCCAAAAATAAATATTGCTATTTTTGGATTATCATTTTAATAATACAGTTTTTTTCTTGTGGAATAACTAGGTATAGTATATTTGTTAAAACTAAATTATCAAATTAAACAAAAGTATTTTAACATTAATATCTCGAAGTAGTAGTCAGATGTAAAATACAACCAGGACAACATTATTAGACTAACTTAGATTTCTTAGAGACCAACTTCCTGTCAGGCAGCTCGAAAAAGGCGAGCATAGGCACCATCATTAATAAATACTGTGGCATCTTAATAAGTGGTAGAGAGATCCTTTGGGAAGGTCCGAATCTTATTTGATGCATGTCGTAAAGCATTATTATTTCAAAGTTTCTCTACATCAAACCATGATTTCATTGTCCATGTATTAGGATCGTAATATTATTGCAATAATACTTATACTGTATTTTACAAAACAATATTATTTTGTCAATGCCTATACTGTATTTATCAAAATAATATTCCATGCTGACGTCATGTTAGGACTTTGGATTTATAGATTATGGAACTAGTAACAAACGAACATAGGTATTATTAGATATGTTATATACCAGCATAGTCACTGTGATTAAGTTGGAAGAGTTCACCGATTACTTCTATCGTTTAACGTTAACGTCAGCGTTCCAACTTGAAGATGACAGTTGATAACTAGACATTTTAATTTTCACGATGCTTCAGATAAATTTACCTTACCCTTTTACCCGTATTGTTCCCGTTCCTCTATGTGGAATAAACCGTCTGCCATTCTGCCTGGCGAATGTCAGCAACGCAAGTCCAATATCCATATTAAATTATGATGCCTATATAATAACATCTACGGTGTCTAAGGGACACGGTTGTCCCTTTTAAAAAAAATGTATCTCCACAGAAAAAAATAAGTACCTGCGATTCTCATCGAATATTTACACTAAAATAAGTATTGCCTGATGAACAAGATGCCCAGGAATGTACGAGTGCCCCATTAGTGATTGCTTTGCCCTCTTTAACCTTGTGGGATTAAGTTGTATTACCGGCTGACACTAGATGCCCTGGTTGTAATTCCCTTATCTCTTCAGGAAACGGGCCTTAAGATACTTAATTATACTAAACTCATAGTATAAATTATGATAGTAGAAGATAACAGGATCGACGTAATCGATATGATAATAAATAAAATATCAGCATACTCATCAACTTTCCACTGTAGGGTTACTCTTGACGCTCGATTTCATGCAAATTGGAAATTGGAATAGGATATATCATTTTAGGGCCTCTTGAACAAAGTACCAGTGGATTATTAACATTTAGTACCAAAAAAATTCAACGAGCCCTATACTATATTTACTGGTTTATTATTAACTAAATGTTGATAACTCGCCAGTATTTTATTCAAGAATACCTAAATTGATATATCTGATAACAATTTCTAATATTTAGTAAATCGAGATTCAAGAGTAACCCTACTGGTCACTGGTAATATCAGCTATTTTCCACTGGTGGTAGAGTGCACCACAGCTACTTGGCTGGGGAGGGTTCCACAGCCTTGCTTAATGCTTATTAATGCGCCATAATGACTATCATGTTCTTAAAAAGAAAATTTAAAAAAAGGTATATGGAATTGAAGTATTTGGGATCGAAGAGAGACACTAAGTCCCAAAATATGATATCGCCAAACCGACACGTTAGTTTTACTAGAAAATTGAAAGTACACTTTTCTTTTTTTGGTGACCGACCCAAATTGAACCTGGGACCTCGAGAAGACAAGTCTGACATTGCACCACCAATCACAGAGGCGATAAAGCGATAGATAGACCGCGGATGGAGCAATGTTGCTAATTTTTTTTGGTATTCATTATCAGGAGAAGGTTTGTATGAAATAATAAAGGTTTATTTTCATTCAACATTCATGGTTAGGACAGGAATATATCTGTTGCGTAAGCTGGTGCTTTAAAAAGTCCTGTTATAATTAGAAGAGTTAAATCTACATAAATATCTTTCAGATCTTTTACGCGGTATAGATCCCAAACATTATCCTAATATCGAATTAAATCCCAATATTCGTCCTTAACAATATCTAAAACTAGACTTTAGAATGGATAATCAACAATATTTTTTTATAAATACTTAAAAGTTCCATTTTTTTTATTATACACATAAAAATATTATTGATTATCCGTTCTCAAAGTTTTAAATATTCATGAGGACGTTTCGGAACATTTGCGACGTATAGCGCCTTAATTTTTTTCTAATACACAATAAACATTCAACTTTTTAGTCAAGCGTATTGATAATATATAGTAAATTATAAACTCATGATTATACACTGTTATACAATATGACGTATCTGACTGCACTGCCTGTTACGACACAATCAAGTAGGTATGTTGGTACAAGTAAATTATCATCAGGATAATCGCTTAATGTGGTGATCTATTCATGATAACAAATCTGTGTTGTTGTTTTTTTTTATATTATAGGAAGGCAAACAAGCAGACGGATTTCCTGATGGTAAGAAATTCACGCCGCCTAGAGACACCAATGGTGGTAATGGTGCGTTGCCAACCTGAGGTCAGGATGTTAGGCCTCGAGCAAAAGTTAGTTTACCGGCTTAACCTTACCCTCCGAACCGGAACACGTCATGACGTTATGGTGGCAGGAATAGGTAAGGCGGTGGTACCAATCCGGGCGAGTCGCTGCGAAACTCTACCACCTAGTCAGATGTCACGGTGTTAGTGATGATAAGCCTATGCTCGCCTTTTACGAGCTGCCTGGCAAGACACACAGGCAGATGGTCTGTTCTGCAAAGGAGCCCGGACCAACACGGGGAATTGTTTTAAATAAATCGAAAAATGTTGAAATGAAGTATAATAAGACCTGTTTTTTTTCTTAATTCACCGACTGCCTGAAAATCCGGGTTATTCCTCATGACCTAATGACCTCACTGAAACGCATCAAAGCAATATTATTGTATATTCACGCTCAAAGATACAATAATATTGCTTTGATGAGTCACAATGTTATTGTAATACTGTATTCTCTAAGCAATATTATTTTGATAATACTATTGTCAGCGCAAAATAGCGACAATATTTCTAAATTTTTTTTATGTCAAACCATCACACGACTCACCCGATTTTAAAAGATAGCCGTGGCCTATAAAGACAATAGATGTCACAGGTGCGTAACTTTCCTAAGGTCGAGGATGGAAGGCCTATTATGTAAATCTGCCCTACCCTACCCTCCAGACCGGAACATGACAGAATCATTAGGCAGTAGATTCCGGCAGTGCAGTCCGGTAAAGAGGCAGATGATCAATTCAGCTCAGCAAAACTGGACCAACACGGGGGAGAACTTATCACATTGGCAGGAAAATAGGGTAAATTTTATTAAATAAGAACCCCAGAAACAACACTTTTTAACCCCCGACGCAAAAAGTGGGGTGTTATAAATTTGACGTGTTTGTCTATCTGTCTGTGGCATCATAACTCCCGAGTGGATCCAGTGATTTCAATTCAGTTTTTTTGTACGTGTTTTCTTAAACATGTTTGATGAAAATCGGTTGAGCCGTTTAAAAATTGTGGGGGTAAACCGAAGGAAGGAATATACTTGGATATTTTTTTAATTTTTAAAGGGAAATTAAGTTCTTGTGTCGGGTTTTCTTTTAAATTTTTAATTGAATTCTTATGTTGTTTCGAATGCTTTGTGTTACAAACTATATGTACAAGTAGGTAGGTGGTAAAGACCACTGATGGGTAGGTGATATCTCATTGCAGAGAGAAAGCGGTCTTGCTAGCCAAATATGGTGCGTCTATCTATGGACCGACGTCGAGCTGTTAAATGCCATGTATTATGTAATATTCTAGGTAGGTAGGTATACAGACAAGAAAAAGAAAATTGGGTTTTTCCAATTTTGTAAGAAAAAAAAATGTTGATGGAGATTGGACATGTGCCCGGTAGGCGATAGGCTTGCCACCTATTACATTGTGGCACTTAGTTCCCACTACCCCTTCAGGGACATGGGCATAAAGATGCTAGTAGGTATATTTGTTATCTATCGTTGCCTAATCAAAACGAAATTTTTTGCATTATAATCGCGAACTTGTGTGTTTTACATATTTATTAGTAATAATAACACTTATTTACATATTATTGGCTTTACTGTGACGCTTACATTCTTTAATTATACAATACTACGTTATTTTAAAAACGCAGACATTTTAAAATAGTAAGGTATAAGTCGCCACTGTCGCAGGAATCCTACACGATAAAAATAGGCTAGCTAGTAGCACTTCTACTGGTTACTCTACCCTTTAGCGTGGAATGCAACAATTGCGGACATCGACTCTTTGGAGTCAGGAATAAATAAGGCCATAGTGAGATTAAAATGCTGCAAAGCATTCTAAATATTTCCTATTTGTTATAGGATGTTGCCTAATTTTTTCCTTTCGGACTCCTTTACAGAATAAACCATATGCCTTCTTTTCTTGCCAGACAGCTCGTAAAAGGCGAGTACCGTCACTTACACCGTGACCTGTAACTAGGTCGTAGAGTTTCGCAGCGACTCGCCTAAATTAGTACTGCCGCCTTATCTTTTTCTTTTCTTTTAGTTATGGCTAAAGTCAGCACTTCCCGTTAACCTGTTTCGGTTCGGAGGTTAAGGTAGCCGATACAATACCTTTTGCTTGAGGCCTACCATCCCGGCCTCAGGTTGACAACGCACCATTACCGCCTTTGGTGTTTCTATTGGTATATTTCTCACCATCAGGAAATCCATCTGCTTGTTTGCCTTCTATTATCATAAAAGAAAATTATAACATCTGTCTGTTTGTTTACCTTTTAATACTTTACATGTATAAAAATAACTTGGCCTTGCGTGTGTGCTAAAAAAGTATAGACCTTGTTAGCATACTGTCACGTTTTAGCGTAATATTTTATCATAACAACAATCTCAAGTAATATAAAAGTTGTATGGTACCCAGCAGTCATTTTGAGAGATAAGTTATAATCTTGGAGGCTGCCACTAGCAACCGAAAAAAGTTTTGGAAAGTTAGCTTGAGGTCGTCAGATTTTTACAACTTGGTAAGAAAAGAAAGAAAATTATATATTTGCGGAAATATGTGTGTAAATTAGATGTTACAAATATATTTAAGTATATCAACATATTCTACCATATTTTGGTGTGCAAATATTTTAACATTTCTAAAAAATGTTATTTAATAAGGTACATAGGCTTTAACTTCTAAGCCAATTATTTATATTTATAACTAGATTAATTATTTATTACCAAATCATTCAATAACTATAATTGAATTTAACCCTGTCTACCGTAAACTACCAGTAAAGGTAAAAGTAAGTATCCTCTCGCCTTTAGCCTCGATAAGGTAGGCAAAGATATAACCAGGGCTTAATGTTAAGCGGAAGATGCTTTCTGTGAATGTAATGTAACAGGTAGGTACTTAAAAAATAAGCCTATCACACAAAATCATACATACGATATTAATAGTCGCCTCTGTGGTCTAGCGGTTCAGTTATTGGACTTGACTGCATGAGGTCCCGGGTTCGAATGCCAGGTCGGGCAACAAAATAAAAATGGGTTTTTCAAATTTTCTAATAAAAAAAATGTTGCTCGGGATAGGATATGTGCCCGGTTGACGATAGGCTTATCATCTATCACATTGTGGGACTTAGTATCTTCGGCTAGTCTAGGGTGCCCTGGTTGTGCCTCTGCCTACCTCGTCGGGGATATGGGCGTGAAGATACTTTTTTTTTACGATATTAATTTTGTACGAAAAATATGTTTCAATGAGTGTATTTCGCCGACTTATCTCTTCTTCACGCAACTGGATTATTATTAGTGAGATTGTTACATTCGCAGTTTCGGCTAAAGTGTTTATAAAATCACTTCTCACTTTTCAATTTTGCAGATCACCCTGCAAAGCTGAAGTCTTAATCTCAAACCAATATAAAAGGTCTTTATAAGTAGGTATATCTCGCACTACCACAGAATAGGTTTTAAGTGTCTTAAATCAGTAAGCTTACAAGTAGGTTTATGAAACTAGCGGCCCGGTACGTGCTTCGCTACGAATATGACCGCATGAATGAGAAAACACAACAAAACAAAAAAAAAGAAAAAAAACTGCAAAAAATTTCAATATGACAGCACAATCCCCATCTGAAAAAAGTTTCAATTTGACTGAAAAATACCCATTAACAAAATGATCCGCAATTTATTTTATTCATTTTTTCAACAAAAAATGGGATAAATGAAGAACCACTGTACCGATTTTATGCAAACTTCACATAAACCATCTACTAAATAGTCCAAAGCCTAAAAAATTGGTTTGGATAGGTGGGCCCGTTCTTGTGTTATAAAATTACAACGAATTTAGATTTTGATTGGACTATTTCGACATACCTACCTTGTTATGATGTTGATATTATAAATTCATTGTCAAATGTTTGCATCAAGTTTTTAACCATCCTGACCTTAATATATTAATGAATCAAAGTATTCGGGTCACACTTTATTATTGATGTTGAAATTAGGGCACACACAACCCGAGTACCTTATATCAATTTGTTAGACTGTAGTGTATGTTGTTTGAACTTTGAACGAGTGCCTACTATTGTAAGACAATTATTTCTACGAAAGTACTGGTGCCCTACTATAAACGGTTAAAGCAGTATTATTTCCATCTTGCTAAATGTCTGCCTTTATAAGCAACTTTATGGTATACGTCATAAGGTTGTCTTTCTCGACTGACAATTAGTATTGTTGAAATAGTACTGTTTTAAGAGCTTATGGTAAACCCCCTGTGCTTCTTGCTAGAAACTTTTCGCGTTTTTAAAGTTAGGTATACTTCTTTTGGCGGGATTGGGAAAAATGATGAGAGTGAATTTTTATGATGCGCGCGCACACCGACAGATAAATGTGACAGTCTGAAATTAGTTGCTACCGACAGAAAAAAGCAACACCTTGAAGTTAGTTGCGAACCTTTTTATTTTTAATTATATTTTACGATTTTTAAATATTGTTGCATGCTATTTATGTATGTATGCGTTGTGTTATTATTTGGTATTTTTGAATTGTTACGCCAAAGAAGTGTAACTTCTTACGTGCGTACATGAGTACACACACTCTTTTTTTTGGAATGACTAATATGTTGCCAACCTCGCGGTTTTTACAACTTCAACGGGATTTGTGAGCCGAGCAGAGTGCTCAGCCCGAGACATCATTATTTATATGTATTTGACTGTTCCCCACAACGCTAGCAACAAGGGCTGTCTCCCGTGAGACCGTACCTCGACTTGCGTTCTGGTTACTGGGTGGACTGGATGGAGGTATAGTGGCGGCTCGTCGCTCCGCGTTAGGCGCCGGGCGCAAGAGAGGTCTTCATCGCCGAGCAGGGGTGGATTTGATACGTTGGCTGCCCTAGGCCNNNTATGTGCTGTAAAGCATGCAAAATTAAATCAACTATAGAAATTAAATAAAAATGAAAAAAAAAACGATAATCAGCCAATGATTTAATTATCTCAATCATTATTTCAGATACTGATACTTACCATTTCTATTTGTGAGAAGCAATGAATCGTGATTCACAAATTGTCTTTTGCCTGGCTTTCTGAGCAGAGCAATTTTTTCCGCCCCCTAAATTTTGCCGCCCTAGGCCCGGGCCTTCTCGGCCTATTTGGAAATCCGCCCCTGTCAAAGACCTGTCAAAGGCGACGGTGTAGTGTAGTGTCCTGTGAGTTAGTGTTGCTTGGATTGGGAGGGAGGCTCGCGTTTGCCGCGGTTATTGGATCCGGTGGATCCGATAGCACGTCATGGGGTCTCCTAAGTTTGGCAGGCGCGTTTACGGCCGATGTGTAACACTTTTCGCATATATCACTGGCCTCGAGAAAGAAGCCGTTATATAAAAATCTAAAATGTATAGAAAAGAAAATTATTTATTGACAAGCCTGTAGTTGTCCTTAATGTTAAATTAATATGTCAAACAAACGCTGTTTTTTGTCCGTTATTGTTTTGTCAGGTATAAAGTAGTATACAATACATAATATTATGTATTATGATAATACAATACACACATACATATTACGTATTTACCCGTAATAAAAGACAAAATGTACAATATGATTATTTAACGATATGCATGTACCAACTTACTACCTCCTACGTAAATACCATAACCGTTTCTGTAATTGCTTCGAATGTAAATATTCAGATACGTATGTGACCAATAGGTACTGCAGAAATTCCATACTTACAGATTCCGAGGAAAAAAGCGTTACGCGCGTACTGTAACTTTCTTTAGTTTTTAGAGTTCCGTAGCCAAAGCCTGAAACGGCTTCAGGACCGAGACATTTAAATGTCTGCCAGTTCGTATGTCACCGCCACTTTTTTTCGAAACTATAAGAACTCTACGGTTGAAACTTGGCACGTGTATTCTGTAAAGTGCAGTAAGTTTGTCTTCTCCCTTGCATCATGCGAGAATGACTTCCATCTCACCATCAACCCACCGCCTACAAAACGTCATAAATCGTACCTAAACTGCAACAACTGTAGATGAACTGGAAGAACTTTTAGATTGTTATTTGTTGCTGCAGAACCCTTCGTGGGCGAGTCCGACTCACACTTGGCCGCTTTTTATAGACATCAGTGTTAGCACTTGTCATTAGTCAAGTTGGAATTCGCGTCAAGTTATCCGATTTAAGAAAAAAGGGTTACACCTGTTCAAAATTAGTCCTAAGTCGTCAAGGAAAGTCAGGATCTTAACTAAAGCAGTAGCCTCATTACTCAAGTGCATTTTGAGATTTAGCGGGAGGGGAAATAAACTTATCTTATTTGTTCGTGGCTATTTAATTTTTAAACTTTTACGCGAAGAAAGTTTCTACAAACACGCAACATAAGCTCCACGCCAAAATTGGAAACAGTTGAGCTAATCTAACGACAAAAAAAACGACGAGTTGCACTCCGGGAGTGCTGGCAGAAGTGAAAACTTGAATATAAACGTTGTGCATTTTTGATATTTTGAAATCGTTAGGGAATAATTTTGCACGAATTGCTTTATCAGTATGATAGTACTATAATTTATGTGGTAGAATACAATTTTCATTTATTGCGCTATCGTACACAAACATTCACGCAAGCGCCCTGCGCCGTCTGAACGAAACAGCACGCGCAAGCGTACATTTTGGCCGCGCCGTAGATAGGTGGATACTTCCTCTCTTACGCCGCGCCGGATGTTTACTCTCCATACCAAATTCTCCATTCCAAAAAAAAGTGCGCAACGCCGCTAAAGAAGTTTTCACTTCAAATAACAAAAATAAAAATTTGAATTTGGAACCATTAACAAATAATCCTTTCCAGATACTTTTTATACTTAAATGTATATGTTACAGCTGCGTCGCTGTCCAGTGGCCAGGATGTTAGGCCTATGGTACAAGTGTACCCTTTAGACAACAAGTACAATTAATGTGGCTAAATTATTAGTCGCCTCTATGGTCTAGCGGCGTAGGTGTTGGACTTGACTGCATGGGGTCTCGGGTTCGAATAACGAGTCGGGCAACAAAAAGAAAATTTGGCCTTTTCAATTTTATAATAAAAAAAAGGCTGCACGGGATTGGATAAGTGCCCGGTTGGTGATGGCTTGCCACCTATCACATTGTGGGACTTAGTGTCTTCGGCTAGTCGTGGGTGCCTCTGCCTACCTCTTCGGGGATATGGATGTGAAGATACTTTAAATGACAATGTTTTTTGAGTTCTCCCAAATGAACTGACAATATAAACTTAACAAAAAAGGAATAAAAGCTGAAATATTATGAAATAAAAGTCTAAAAATAAAATTAAATTTTAATAAAACAAACATTGTGATATAACAATAATTAACACGAAGAAAGTATAACTGTATTGGTCCCAGTATTATTTATGAAGATAAAATGATATATTCTAACAAAACATAGTAACAAGTAGGTAAATATATTATTTGTTTATTAATTTATTATCAATGATCATAAAATATTCCTGAATTATTATAAATAAGAGAAATAAGAATAACTCATTTATAGACTAGACTCTAAATTCTAAAGTAAAATAAGTTCAGTAGAATTTCCCACGAGTAAAAAATAAATTAATATTCTCGAACATCAGTTATGATCAGGGTTGCCAGGTCAGAATGTATCTGGTTTTTCCCTATTAATTCCCTATTCATTATCCAGACTGACCTAATAACAAAGTGTCCAGAGATTTTCTAATTAATATATTATATCTCTGAACAAAATATTTTTTGTTGTTAATTAAGTAGCAATTTCTTGTCAATTATAATGTTATCTTCTTATATAATATTAAACATTATACACACAAAAATTTTTAATAATTAGTTATTGTAAAAAAATTGGTATTAAAATGTATAAAACCTTTTAATGTACAATGTATAAACACTGTTAAGTAGAATATATTCACTTGATAACATGTAGAAAAAACGTCTCTAGTATAAAATATTCCTGTTTACAACTTATGACTACAACATGAGGAATATCAAAATCGACATAATTGTATAGTGTAAACCATTCAAAATACGATAACTTCATTTCTAAGACCTCATAACAAGCATATAGATTATTATTACAGATTTTTTCAATCGTGTTTTGAAGAATACAGGCGCTCTCCTTTTCGCCAACAATACATGCAAAGAGTGTCGTGTCAAAACGAGTGTCTGTTTGTTTTTCCCTAACACCATATCTAAGATTAAGTGGCAGAGTTTCACTAAAATCTATGTCACCAAGTTAACTTTTCCTGCTAGTGGCAGTACCGATGTTATATGCAATCTGCCAAAATAAAATCAGTGCTCACCATTGTCATCTTCCGGTTAGTAGCATAGGGTTGCCGGCTTACTGATCCAAGTCTCTGCAGAACCTTATCTCTTAAAAACATTATAATACACCAAAATTCTTCCACCTTCCTTATTAAAAACCAGTAGCCGCTTATAAAACAGAGGGGGCAAGTGGCTACATAGGTATATTCATAGTTCATATGCAACACAATATATGCCTAAAACCCTTTTACGTAGTCAAAAAAGTAGATATAGAAAATAAACCTATTTAAAAGCAATAAAACTACTAATGACTCACAAGACAGTAAATATTTCTAAAAAAACTCGTCTAAAATACTAAATCTAAATACATTCCTTATTAGCTATGATAATTATAATATTGCAGTATAGGCGCCTTACCGTGACGCGATCAAGCAATATTATCTATATATTAATACGTGATGCCAAAACTTTGGACCCCTTTTTACAAAAATTGCGCGGACGCAGGAGCATAAAATTTGGCACACTTATAGTTTGTGTAGGAGACGTTCAAAACGCTAATATTTTTTAATAATAATGCTTATAAAGTACATTAAATCAATAAATAAAACATTACCCACACTACCATGCATTTGACACACACAAACAAATATATTGATGATAACAAAAGATCACAGATGGCGCAGTAAAAAGTTTGGAAACAAAGTAGTTGGTCTTGAGAAATTAATCGACAACATATTAAAATTTATCATCTCTGAATCTGATAATGGCATCTCAGGAAATCGAAGAAAATATCTTTCTAGTACTTCTCTTTTCTTCTAGTTTTTTAACCGACTTCAAAAATAAAAGATTCTCAATTCGACTTTGTTTTATGTATGTTTGTTACGTGAATACTCCTTCAATAGTCAACTGATTTTGATGGTTATTTTTTAGAAAGATAGGTTCTAATTCTAAGATGGTCGCATATAAATTTTAACATTAATCAACGAGTGGTTTTTGAGATATACTTAACAATGCATACGTTTTTCTTTTATCTTATTTGATGAGGTCGTCAAGATAAGTGAAAAATAACTAAACTACTAGTAGGATGTTGATAAAATGTAAGACCACTTCGGAGCCATGTGCTATCTTTCAAAAAAAGAAATTGTTGGGAGTTGGTTTAGGCAGTTATATTTCGCTTAATTATTTGTGTACACAGTTGACTTAATTATTGAAACTTTAGTCAGTCTTTCGAAGTGTACTGAGTTTAATTATCCAACTACTCTCTGCCTACAAAGTAAGGGACTTGGCGTGAAGATATGTATGTATGTAAATTATCCCTATAACTAACAAACAAAGGGATGATCTAAATAGCTTAAATAAGCAAGCATAGCCGCAGGGAACTTTTAGTTTCTTTTTATATACATTGAAATAATATTGCTTTCAGGGGTCACAGTACAGGCTAAGTTAAGGCACGAAAACATAATAATATCAACTTGTTATTGCACATATAGTGATATGAGTGTTTTTATATTTTTAGTATAGACTTGTCTCTTTTTAAACTATCACAATTTTGAAAAAAAAATGCGCACAGGTTTTAAACCTGCAACCTTCGTCCCTTGCTGTGAAATTAAACGTTTAAATATCTCAATAATATCAATTTATCTCAACTAACGAATCTGCAAGAGACGAAATTAACTTGTTTAATTCCTGCATGATGTGATTTTTTTGTGAAAATATACACAGAAAATGGGAAACATGCTAAAACTAAAACTCAACTACTACTAAGTACCGGCAGTTCTGCTTATTTTATATACATTTTGTCAATATTATTAGCGATATTCGCATCGTCAATATTTAGAATAAAAAACATCCTAATAAATATTACGAATATTGTGTCAATATTAATATGGGTAACGCGAAATATACATTCTGTGATGTCTCAAACAAATTTTGTAAAAGTTGTAGTCGAAAATACGCAACAGATAGCCTTTTTTAATAACTTTCAAAAGCGACATTTATTTTCACTTGTTTGCATAAAGCGGTCCTTTGAACAAAAGACTACGCAAGGGACGGCTTTATGCCTCACAATATTTTCTATAAGTTAACCAATTATAAAAAAAAACAACTTTAATTATAGCAAATTATAACATTTCAGATAGCAAATTAAAGTTTTTGTTAAACATACAAAAAACGTAATACCCTATTTAATATAACTTTCTTCGATATACCGATTTCCTTGATTTAACAAAATTTTTGATATCTTCTTTAACTATTCGTAAAAGCTTATAAAAATATACCTCTATATAACAACTTTGTCAAAAACCTTTTTATAACGAAAATAGGTGGTCTTATTAAATTTATTTTAACGCATTTTATCGTATCATGTAAAAATAAATGTGCCTGGACTTGGTATTACGAATAACTCTTCTCTTAGTTTCGTTATATAGAGGTTCAATTTTTATAGCTTTAGTACGTCGACATTAATAAGTTTTTTTTTAATATCCCTTTTAATATTTGATTAAATTATAAAAATTACAGTTAATGCATATAGTGCGTTTTCTTTGCGTACTTTCGACAGTTAATAAACTAACAATATTTCTGTTTCAAAATTCGCCTTAAAATCTTTCCCGATGGGTTCTTTGGTATTTCATCCACAAATTGAACTTCCTTAATCTTCTTAAATGCTATAACTTTACTGTTAACAAAGTCAAGTATTTCGTTGGGGGTTAGGCTATGTCCTGGATGCGTGACGAGGAAGGCTTTTGGTGCCTCTCCGTCAATAGGATCAGGCACACCTAGGACTGCACAGTCACTCACTTTTGGATGAGAACGAAGAATCGTCTCCAGTTCTGCAGGAGCAACTTGGAATCCTTTAACCTGAAATTTACGAATACGAACACATTCAGAACGATTTTATTCAGTTCGGTTTGCAATTATTCATTCGTTCGCAAAACACGGTGACCGTGTCTATAAGGTATATATAGTTTTTCAATGATCGGTGGTTACCTGATTCATTCCTGTCGCTATATAGTTAGTGCTCGCCACTGTTTGTTCCGGTAGGGGGTCCAGTCTCATTAAAAAAAATTAAAAGTTGGCCAGGATAAAAATAGTTTCGAAGATTAAGTTAGATCGAAGCAAGAAAGTGACAAACCTATCGCCTGCTGAAAATCTAGCGATTTAGGTGACTGGATTATTCTGCTTCCTGTATAACTAGAGTGTAGTGTTGTTGTTTATTATCGCCTTAGTGTCAGTGGTCGCCATTGTAGTGTCCCTTGCAGGAAAGATAGCCGGCAGATTTGCATACGTGGCTTAAGATTCCGGCTTTAAGATAGCGACGCACCAGCATCATCTAGGGTGCCTTAAGATGATTGTTATTTATTCACTAGTAAAGCTAGTTGTGTAACATAAAAATATTAGAAGAGAGGCTTACCTTGATTAGCTCTTTTAGCCTGTCTGTGATATAAAGATATTTTTGTTCATCAAACTTTCCGATATCACCAGTTTTGAACCAACCATCATCAGTGAAAACTTCTTTCGTCGCCTCTTCGTTTTTATAATACCCAGTAAATAGATTTGGGCCTTTGAGCCATATTTCACCTTCCTGAAAATTTAAAAAGATTTAGCTTTTATCTTTGAGTTTAATTCACCTTATAGATAAAGATTCAACTTTTTTGTTTCATTCAAATGACCAAATTAGTTTAAGGCCAAGGATTTAATGTTTATTTATTTTATAATACTGGAAGGAAAACAAGCAGACGGATGTCCTGATGGTAAAAAATTCACGCCACCTAGAGACACTAAAGGTGCGTTGCCAACCTGAGACCGGGTTGTTAGGCCTCAACCAAAATGTAAGTAATGTAATGTTGTTACGGTAGGAATAGGTACGGTGGTGGTACCAATCCGGGCGAGTCGCTGTGAACCTCTAACACCTAATCAGATGTCACGGTCTAAGTGACGGTAAGCCTATGTTCGCCTTTTACGAGCTGCCTAGCAGGAAAGCAGACAGTCTATTCTGCAAAGGAGCCCGGACCAACATAGGGAAAAAAACACTTATATTGCGGTTTTCAATTCAAT
>NJDD01000711.1:14911-46346 GCA_002245505.1 Calephelis nemesis | reverse complement strand
GTGCCTATTAGTTTCAGGCATTTGCTAGGTACCGTTATCAGGACGGTACCGGTATAAAGTACCGGTACCCAGTTTAAGTGAGATAGGCAAGTATCTAAATAGTAGCAAAAGCTAAGTACCAGTTCAGAAACTTTACCTACTTTTGGTACAGGTTACAAGACTTTATTATAATTGCGAAAGTATATTTGTTTGCTTGTCTTTCCGAGTCGCAAGGGGCGATATTGTGGTATCATATTCGTGTGCGAAAACTGAAGGCGGTCGGAGGAGGACTTTTGGTACAGTTACTAGTGTTTTTTTTATAATTTCGAAAGTATGTTTGTTTGTTTGTCCTTTCGAGACGCGACGTGGTTTCATACTCGTGTGCGCAGACAGGAATCGAAAGAGTGATACAGACTACTTTTTATACCGATTACGATAAGGGTTTACGCGGGCAGAGACGAATAAATTAATACGTGGGCATAGCCACTGGCAACAGCTAGGTAGTAATAAAAATCACTTGTACATTTTCACTTTATCAAAAAGGCGTGAGGAGTCGTTGAATCACTGGTCTGAACAAAGCACGCACATACGGATCCACTCATTATGGTGGCAAAAATAGGTAAAGCATTACCTATTCTTGCCACCATAACGACTGTCAAGTTCCATTCCAGAGGTTAGGGTAGCCGGTAGACTTGCACAATAAGCATCCCGGCAACAAGACGAGACCTGTAACATCTATGGTGTCGATGGGGCTGTCTTAAAACATCAGACAGTGAGCTTGTTAGCTGACACGAAAAAAGGGTCGAGAAAAGTCTGCATATGCTTATTCGATTTTGCTCCATACCGCTCAGTGCGTGCAACGCTTAAGGATATTTGTTCCAATTATTAACATTAAACTATCTCAGTTAATTAACTAATAAGATTTTACGTTACAATATCTCTAGATCAAATAGATAACTATCCCCAGAAATCGAACCCGAGTCTCCTCTATGATAAGTGGCAATAGGTGTGTACATGATAATCCCTCGCCACACAGGCCAAAAGATATGAAAAGAATGCATCTTATCAGTGTTTACAATTTTAGTGTAAAAGTGTAATGCCCCTAAATCCTCTTATCAGTGATAGGTCAATAATCCTACTATAGATATTATAAATGCGAAAGTTTGTGAGTATGTATGACTGAACGGATTTGTCTGAAATTTGGAACACAGATAGATTGTGACCTGGATCAACATATACTTTTATTCCCGATCGCACTACGGGTTCCTGAGAAAACGCGGGCTGAGTCGCAGTCACTAGTAACTAAATAAGTAAAGTATCTTCACGCCCATATCCCCGAAGAGGTAGGCAGAGGCACAACGACTAGCTGAAGACACTAAGTCCCACAATGTGATAGGTGGCAAGGCTATCGCCAACCGGGCACATATCCAAATTCCGAGCAACATTTTTAGTAGAAAATTGGATTTTCTTTTTGTTGCCCGACTAGGGATTCGAACTCGGGACCTCACGCAGTCAAGTCCAACACCTGAACCGCTAGACCACAGAGGCGACTGGCGGCTAACTAAATAAAACTAATGACCATAAAGTATTTTCACGCCCATATTCAATGTGGTGTCAAAAGTTATTGGCACCAGCGTTTTTGTACGAAAAGCGTACTGAATTTGGATGAAACTAGGCAGGTCTGCAAGGATGGTGAAATAGCCTATGGTACTCGATACCCTCTGCCTACAACGTAAGGGACTTGGCGTGAAGATATGTGTGTATATAAACTATCAACGTATATCACAAAACTAATTCCCCGATGTATCTGTTTATGTAAATGTTTGAGGTGATCTAACAAAGGCACAGATTTTCATGTGGTTTTTACATACGGAGTGGTTCCTGATCTTCATACTGGTAAAGGAGTATCGTTATGTTTTGTGAAATCGGTTCAAATCATTGACCTATATTCCTATCTAAGTAAGTAAAGTAAGTATCTTCATGCCCATATCCCCAAAAATGTGGGCAGAGGCACGACTAGAGCACCCACGACTAGCCTAAGACACTAAGTCCCACCATGTGATAGGTGGCAAGCCTATCGCCAACCGGGCACATATCCAATCACGAGCACATTTTTTTATTAGAAAATTGGAAAAACCAAGTTTTCTTTTTGTTGCCCGACCCGGGATTCAAACCCGGGACCTCATGCAGTTAAGTCCAAAACCTGAACCGTTAGACCATACATAGTCTGAGGTGTCAAAAATCTACAAGTCACGAGTCATGCGCGCGCATGTGCTGGTAAATATGGTGCGTGTGTAACTCATATCTGTGCATGATTTCTTCATATTTTAGCGGCCTTAAACCAAGCATATAGAAGACTTTAGAAGGTTCCGCAAACTTAACTGCTTACTCAATATGCGAAGGATGTGCCGAAGAATTACCATTTATTTAATTACAACAATGTCCGTCCGGGCTTCTTCGTAGAATAGACCATCTGCCTTCTTGTGCCAGATAGCTCGTAAAAAGCGAGCATAGGCTTACCGTCACTAACACCGCGACATCTGACTAGGTGGTAGAGTCTTGCAGCGACTCGCACGGACGACGCGCCTTACCTATTCCTGCCGCCATAATGTCAGCGCTTGTCGTTGACGTGTTCCAGTTCGGAGGGTAAGGTAGCCAGTAAACTTACTTTTGCTCGAGGTCTTAAACCCCGGCCTAAGGTTGGCAACGCACCTTTACCACCTTTGGTGTCTCTAGGCGACGTGAATTTCTTACCATCAGGAAATCCGTCTGCTTGTTTGCCTTCCAATATCATAAAAAAATCTACATGATTTCCAGGAACATGAAGTTCAATGTACAAGAACTTACCAATAGGAGGCACAAGGTACATATCTTCCACTCGATGTTTGAAAATCAACTCTAGAAATAGTTCAGGTTTAAATGCAGGCATGGTCACGAACTTGGCTCCTCTACCCATCAAATTAAGCAGCACCACACTTAGGCCAAAAATGTGGAAGAATGGTAAAACTGCGGGAACTGCTGATTGGTACGTTGCTGTGAAATTTTATATTTATTATTTTATATTACAACACAGCCTATAGCACTTTATAAAAGAAAGTACTCAAATTAAATTAATAAAAATACGGCCAGTTTTAAAATACGATTTTTAAATAAAGTGTATACATTGACTACATTTTTAAAATTTCAGAGCGTCCACCATGCGTTGGTATTGATTTCTATTCTTTTCGATTACTTTCGGTAAATTAGGTGTCGAAATCTATGACATTTTTGTTCTAAAAATGTGTTTCTCTTAGTTACCAATAGAGGCGCTGTTCAAAGTTTTCATACAAATAATTTACAGAGACGCTAGCGAGTATAGCAAACTTGACGAGTTGTAAACTCATGGTAAGAGTCCAGAAAGTGCGGATGTAGTCCTGTATAGGTATATTATTATACTCTTTGGATGTAACTGTACCTATTAATATTTACATTAGATGAAATATCAAATTTAAAAAAAGGAATATTTCTAATTTTAAAATAAAAATGTCATTAGGGATCTATAATAGGATTCGGAACAAAAATCGTAATATAGCAAAAAGTATCAAAATTACTTTTTAATCCGTATTGTGAAGAGCGCCATCGAAACAAAACATAACTTACTTTTTGTTGTATAGCAAACTATACTAATATGTGTTTGAGTCGTTAGATGCCACTATTATAAACTGTAATGTAATATATTTAGCTCAATAGATAGTTTTGGTCCAGGCTCTTGCAGACTTAACCACCTGACTTCCTGCCAGGCAGTTCGTAAAAGGCGTCCATAGGCTTACCGTCACTAGCACCGTGACATCTGACTAGGTGGTAGAATTTCGCAGCGGCTCGAGCGGATTGGTACTGCCTATTCTTGTCGCCAATACGTCATGGCGTATTCCAGTTCGGAGAGTAAGGTAGCAAGTAAACTTACATATGCTCGAGGCCTAACATCCGGCCTCAGGTTGGCAACGCAATACTACCACCTTTGTCGTCTCTAATCGGCGTGAATTTCTTACTATCAGGAAATCCGTCTACTTGCTTACCTTCCAATATCATAAAAAAACCATCATTAACATGAGATCATTCAAGTTGAGGTCACGAGTTCAAGTACAGTCCAGAGCGAAATATTTCTCAGTCAAAATTTATGTAAAATAAAATAATACCTGTAGCTTCCTTCACCGCTATCACATTTGGATCAAATATCTGTTCATTCATAGCCACTAAACTCCTATGTGGTAAGACTACTCCTTTTGGAAATCCAGACGTTCCACTAGAGAACGGTATTATGGCCGTATCTTTCAAACTTCTTCGAACCGCCTTCAAACAGTTTAAATCAATGGATAGGTCCTCAGCGAACTCTGCGAACTTGATCGTCTTTTCTGGTAAATCCTCATTGTCTACTAATATCACTGGTATTTCTGATTTCATTTCCTTTAGCGCTTTGCTTACGTTAGGGTATGAAAGTTGGGATGTGATTACTGCTTTGCAGTTTGTCAGTTGCAGCTGTCGCTTGAAGTCATCTAAAATAAAGGTTTTTAATAAGTTGTAGAACTTTTAATTAGTATGATATAATACTAGCTAACGAAGCACACTTCGTATTGCTTGACATTAACAGCTACCACATAATATTTGATGCTACGATAGTAGCGCACTCTGCCGGATCCAATGTAAAACATTCCAAAATCAACGACTACTTAAAAATAAGAAATAATTAAAAAACATTTTATAGTGGACCAAATTGTGAATCTAAACCATTATGGAATCCCCTTGAACACACACAATAAATTTCATCAAAATCGCTCCAGTCGTCTAGGAGGAGTTGATCAGTGACGAACACAAGAAATATATATATTAAGATATATACATGATATAATATGACATATATTTAAACGAATCCCTGTTTCGCGTATCCACCGCATCACGTCTGAAAGGATGGACCAATTTAGCTTATGTTTATGTGCAAAAGAAGGTTCGGATAAAGAAAATAAACCGAAAAAACAGGAAAAACAATGCTTTTTTCCCCGTGTTGGTCCGGGCTCCTTTGCAGAATAGACCATTGCCTTCCTATGCCAGGCAGATCGTAAGAGGCGAGCAAAGGCTTACCGTCACTAACATTGTGACATCTGACTAGGTGGTAGAGTCTCGCAGCGACTCGCCCGGATTGGTACCACCGCTTTACCTATTTCTGCCGCCATAATGTCAGCCCTTGCCGTTGACGTGTACCGGTTAACAAGGTAAAGTAGTAACAGGGTAAGGTAGCCGGTAAACTTACTTTTGCTCGAGGCTTAACATCCCGGCCTAAGGTTGGCAACGCATCACTACCACCTTTGGTGTCTCTAGGCGGCGTGAATTTCTTACAATCAGGAAGTTTGCTTAAAATACAAACTGTTAGTTGCTGTTGCTGAACTTTGCCAAGCGATACGAAGTTCGCCGGATCGGCTGGTATATTTATATTTTAAATAACAATAATAAAGAATAAAGACAACACAATATTTTAAATTATAATCTTTAGATAACAAAAACAACTGAGTGCGTTAATATAGCATGTATTTTATGTACATTTTATCTATCAAGATTTTTGGATAAAGCGAGGCTTTTTAGCCCACTGTGCGAAACAATGGAAGTTATGTGAAGAAGTCTAAATAAATACATAAATAAATAAATAAATATCTCTGAACAAGTCACACAAATTGAATCTAACCCCAAAGTAAGCAAATTATATGCTTGTGTTATGGGTGTTAGCCAACGATACTATTACATAGAAATACTTTAATATATACCAGAATACATTTAATAAACACCCAGACCCGGAAATGCAGACATGTAAATGTTCATCACACAAATGCCTGCCACCGTCGGGAATCATAAGATACATATCTTTACATGATATTAAATATAAAACTTATTAACGAGCGCAGATTGTTATTAAGTGTCTATAGAAACCTTAAGTGTTATAACGATGTTGGTTTTTTTTATACTTAATTTACGTAATAAAGATTAAAAACAAGACAATACAAACAATAAATAGGATTACAAAGGAATGCTCATCTCTTCTTCTATCTTACAGCTAACATAAGATAAAGAAAAAAACACAAAGTAAAAGAAATAGGCACACTATGATCTAGAGTCAAATAAATATTTGTTTTATTTCTTATTTGTTAAGTTAGACTTAAAAAAAAAAACATTTGTTTCCGAAAAGTTTTATTTTCCATTTTCCATTGTTAGAGTAAAGGGTAACAAAGTTCATGAGTTAAGCTCGTCTTTTGTACTTTTTCATTATTAATCCTGATACATGCAAAAGTATGTACTTATTTTCAGTTGTCACGTCAAAATGTCTGATTTTATTTTCATAAATGTTAGCATTTAAATGGAGAAAACTTTTATAATTTATTACGTTTATTAATGTTCACCTCCAGTCATGAAAAAGTCTTTTAACGCAACGGCAATATTTTTTATTTTGCGGTAACTTCTGAGATATTAACATTATAATAACATTGTCATGTCTAGTGAAAAGAAAATAATATTATGAATGAAATGGTTAAGCTATTTAAATTAATAAATTTTATTAAACCTAATACAGTAAACATAAATACAGCATTACTATTGCCATATTATCTGTAAGTAAGAATACGTATATAAGTTATACTTAAAATATAGACATGTACAACTGCGGACTTTTTTGTAGAATATGAAAAAGGGACCACACATAAACGTGTAAAGGGGATATCCTTTATACGTTGATTCGTGTATAACTCAAGGGTTTTTAATAGCGGTTTTGCGAACATCCTTAATAAGCATGTTTTTTTTCTGACACGATACAAACCTACTTCATCAACTACTACAAAATATTCACCTGTCTGGAAATCACTTGGTGGTAATGATCAAATTTTGAATGTACAATAAAAGTACTTCAATTTGTCTCTATTCGTGGTGTTGTCGCGGTGGTTGGCGATGGGACAGTCGTTAGGCTTGTCACATTCTGTCATTTGAAAGACTTCTCGTTTCATCAGTTGCACGGGTTCCGCAAAATTAGCAATATAAAGGGTTATCTTTCATAATACCGTAAGGGACTTGGCGTGAAAATATATATGTATCTGTCGTAATGGATTTCTGAAAAATAACTCCTAATTTGTTTGCATTCTAATGTTCATTTTTCGTACAAAATGGCGCCCGATAACGTCGCTTGTGTAGTTGCCGTGTCGTTTTTGTATGTGTGAATCACGCCTAAGACAAATATCACACTGCACCGCATGAAGCTCCAGTCTACAGTAATACGGAGTTTAGCTTTGTACAGAAAAATCTCAATTTGTATAAAAAAACGGTACGTTATAACACTACCAATCGCATCTCGGTGCGACGATATTTCTTGGTCAAAATATGCGCGTCTCACACCGGAGCGTTGCGTTAGTGTGATATTAGCCTAACAATTGTATTAAAACAGCTGTGTGCAAGTAAATTCACAAACAAAAAGACGGACTCGGCCAAATTGTTATTCACAATACGTCGTCGGTACTGATTATAAATCTAAGTAATTAAGCATGACAATTTACAACGCATGAAATTACATTTATAAAATTTATTACAGCATATTACAACTTTTGGTAAAATTAAAATTCTTTTAAAATTGCACGTGTTAGCAAGTTTTATATGTGTTTTAAGTGTGTTAGATTAAGTTATTTACTTTAATGAACATGGGATCCCGAATTTTAAATTTAATTGTTGTCGAAAATTAAATTGTTGTATTCAACACCTACTGAGTTATATTTTAGCCAAGTCGTTAGCCAAGTTTAAGCAAGTTTTGAAATTGTTTTGTTGGCATTGGCGCTGTGACGACCCCATCACAAGCTAACATTGACTAGATTTCCATAACTGCCTACAGCCATAGGTGTGTGATAGAGTGCTGTACAGCAGCTCGCCTGGATTGGTACTACTGCATTACCTATTATAGCCGCCATAACGTCAGCGGTCGCCAGTAGCATGTTCCGTACTAAACTTTAGGGTAGCCAGTAGACTTTCAAATACGGCGTAAGACCCGTAGGGTTACTTTCGAAACTCCGTTCATGCATTATTGGAAATTGGAATCGAGTCATTTTAGGTACTATTGAACACAATAACGGCGAATTATTACATTTTAGTTAATAGAACACAATAAATTATTTCATACTATTCGTTGAATTTATTTGTACCTAAATATTAATAATCCTCTAATACTGTCTTCAAAAGTACCTAAAATCACATATGCGATTCCAATTTCCAATTCGCATGATATCGAAATTCAAGAGTAAACCTACAGGGCATGCGACAGCCACGCACTAACAACGTTGTCAACTAAATGTGTTTTTTTTTACTAAAAAAAAATAAAAAAAATATATATTCAAAAAGTAGCAGTCTTATGTATAAACATAAACTAAAATTCGCCAAGGTTCAAGTAGACATTAAAATGTTCTTCACACTGTAGTAGAGTCTATGATGTCAACTTAAACCTTGGAGTACTTGAGTTTGGATTTATTAATATGATGGTAGCTGTCTTATTAACAAACGTAGACTAAAGTAATAGTAAAGTTACGTTGATATCATAGTCTTTATCACAGTGTTATAAAGACTATAAATACCGGTTTGGGACCTTGAAGTACTTTTGTATGACTTTTGTCTATGTTACCTAAACGTATACTAGAATAGCGGAAACAGGCATCGTTAAATACATTAGACAATATTCTAACAAATGTGAGGCTTCATGATATGACATGATGGGATATGTTTAAAAATTTAGTAGTAGCAGTAGTAGTATCTTCACGCCCATATTTCCAAAGACGTAGACAGAGACACAACTAGGGCACCCACGACTAGCCGAAGACACTAATGGCCGATTTCACCAAGAGCCCCTATACTTTAGGGGACCTTTTAACGTTACTTACGGGACTGTTTCCATATAAAACAGTCCCCTAAATCACGTTAAAAGTCCCCTAATATATAGGGGCTCTTGGTGAAATCGGGCATAAGTCTCACAATGTGATAGGTGGCAAGTCTATCGCCAACCGGCTACATATCCAATCCCAAGCAACGTTTTTTTTTATTAATTATAATAAATTGGATTGGAACAACCTTTAACTGTTTTTATATATTTTGACTACATATGTACTGGTAAAAAATATCAACATTTATTTTAAACATATGCTAAAGTCAAATTTATATTTTAGAAATATTGAGAAACTACAGGTGCTTAACCGAAAACTAAATATTTAGAAAAACAATGTACGAGTATATAGCATGTCCATTCGTATCTACCACCAAATTCGTTTTTATCTTCAATTACTGCCATTAAAAAGATTTCGAAAGAAGGTATTTGACTTGCTGATAGAAAAACATAATATTATACTGTTAAAGACTTTTTTGCAGTCAAGCATAAATAATATTAATGTACTATAATTTCAGATTATTTTGCCATTTTTTCTCTTGCCTGTCTAGGTTTGCAAACGATGATAGTTTACGGTAAATAGAAAAAAAAAGTTACGGTACGGTACGGTTTACGGTAGATAAGGTTAAATTTATTAAAACATTAAAATTGTTTGTGATCAATGATTTTAATTGTAATGAATATAAAATTATATTTTTATTTTCTTTTAAAATAAGTATTTGCATACAGCAATGCAGTTATGTTCGATGGAATGCTTAAATAATATCGTAACAACTTTTTGACGCACACAAATATATTTCGATTCATTAAAACTCCCAAGTTTAAGGCTGAAAAAACCTACTACCTAGATATAACTGTTATGATTTGTTGTAAAATATACATTATTTCTAACACACAGTTATCGGTACCTGAGGTACTTTACCTATTCATGTTGCTATAATAGTACCTATTGTCGTGTTAAATCTCGAAGTGAGGATAGCCACAAAAGTTACGCAAGACTCAAGTCATAACAATATAAAGTCCGGTCGCCGAGCAGAAAGAAAGTCGTACATTAACCTGTTATTACCTGTCTCGCTCATTCCTGCGTAAATATTATGCATCTCGCTCGCACGAACTCAATGGACCGCAGCCGCAAGGGATTGTAAACCTTTTACCTGCGATGGTAAGAATTGTTCAGATAATACACGTGTCCTTGGTTGCCGTTGTGTCATCATGCCATTATTATTCATTTTTTAATAAATCATATGAATTGTTGATGCCACAAACTGTCAGCTACCAAAAACAAACGATGCCGACAAGCTTTGTTATATAATTTTTACTTTTACTAATTTTCACAAGAACAACATAGCCTTTTTTTAACTTAAAATAACAAAAACATTTGATTTCAAAGGGAATACAAAAGATTTCTGCGTCTTTTGTCACATTGAAATCAAAATACATCGGTATGATTTATTTATGGGTGCCACAATAAAATGCAACACGATATTTTAAATACATATTAGAATACACAATAATCATACTTTTCATTTTAAGTATTCTTATAAGTATTTCAGATTATAAACTTGCACTGAAGTGTTGCACTGAAGTTACTGACAGTAACATTATAAACTTGCACTGAAGTTTAATCTACAAACATGTTTGCGACCACTGTCAGTAGGTAAAGAGGTCATTGTACGAAATTCTTTCTGTTCGGCGACCGGACTTTAGTCGCATGTAGGCAACATAATATACTATTTATAGACGATGTTTCTTCGAACCAGAAAAAGTATTCTTCTCCTCAGCCTTTCATCATCATCATCATCATCACCAACAACAACATCATCAACATCATCATCATCAACAACAACAACACCAAAATTATCAATCAAAATAATTATTCTCCTCAGCGTTTCATCATCATCATCGACATCGACATCAAGAACAACAACATCAACATTATCACCAAAATCATCATCAGCAGGAGATCGATATTATACAAAATTTTAGAATAGACAAATTATTACTTAAACAAAATACAATATGGTTTGATGAAATAAACTATTTGCAAATAAAATTTAAGGAAGAAAATATTATTATTTACTAGCTGACCCGGCAGTCGCTGTTCTGCTATGAAAAAATTGGGGTGAGTCTAGTCATTAAGGGATATGAAAAAGATTCACCCTCATCACTTAGGGTTATGAAAATTAATGTTGGCCGATTCTCAGAACTACTCAATATGCTCACAAAATTTCATGAAAATCAGTCAAGCCGTTTAAGAGGAGTATGGGAACGAACATTGTGACACGATAATATTATATATAAGATAATAATATAACATGTTTAATATTAATTTGTCATACAGAGTTTATCTACAAATCTCGCCCATTTAAAGCCGCAGGGTTAAAAATTATCAAAGCAATCATTTTCTTTGGTAATTATCATAATTATTAGATACTTAACAGATACCTAATCATTATTGATAACCAGGAATCCCAGAGAACTTCGTGGCGCTTGACATTAACAGCTACTAACAGTTGCATGGATTAAAGCACGGTTTTTTCTATTTTCGCTCCAATTTTCCTGGTTTTTCTTTTTATAAAGCTTCAGGTCTGAAATGATCGTTTTATCTCTGCCTAAGTCGTAAGGGATTTGGCGTGAAGATAAGTATTCATAATTTGGTTTTCATATATATTCGCATGTTATACCTATTATGATGTGTGCCGTAAAATCAGAAATTTAATAACTTTACCTCATTTTTTTAATAAATATGAATTAACTAGCTACAACCCGCGACTTTGCTCGCGTAGCAGTTAATGTATTTAATGATTAATTTAAAATATTATTTTAATTAAAAACTTTGTAAAGCATATTAATAAGGATTTTCAAAAGAAACTTTCAACTCCTATTTCACCCCCTTGGGATTAGATTTTCCAAAATTCCGTCCTTAGTGGGTGTCTACTGAATATATCTACCCTCATCAAACTTTAACTACCTCACCAAATTTCATGACTTTTTACTAACAGTTTTTGCTCGGCCACGATGAATCAGCCAATCAGGACATGTCATTTTATATCTACTTATAGATAAAAAAAACTCGGAGAAATCACTTATCGTAAATCCGTAAAACAATATTTTGTCATGTCTCAGTTAAGAAAATATTTTTCTACATTTGCAGCAACAAGCGTAATACTCTTGTGAGAAAATTATTCAAAACAATCGTCATTTTTTTATCTGATAACAGATCATTACATGTACATTTTGCTACGTAACCTAAGTACTTGAGATTCAGAAAAACAGCAGTTACATAAAACATCAAGCCTTTATTTAATACTAGCTGTTGCCACGAACTTCGTTCCGCCAGTTTGTTGGGGAAAATTGAAATGTTGTTTTTCCCAGTTTCCTTACAATCGAACATGATAAAAAGTATCATATGTCCTTCTCCCAGTTCTAAGGTACCTCCGCACCAATTTTCAGCCTAATCGGTTCAGCCGTTCTTGAGTTATAAATAGTGTACTAACAGCTCTTTCTTTTACCTACTAGGCCGTAGCTCTTCAATGCCTCTACGAAGAGTTAAATACAATAGTTTACGAGTAATAACTCCCTTTGTAATAACGCCATATGTACTCGGCCTACCTCGATTTTAAGGCCCTAATAAAACAGACTGAAGATTCTAACGTAGAAGGCAGTGTCTATGGTATTTATAGTATTTGTACCATCAGAAAGTTTGCTAGCTTGTTTCTCATCTATTATACTATTACCATCTTATTAACAAACACGGAGTTAAGTATTCCATGGTTCAACCTGGTATTATAGTATTTTTTACAATGTGATACAGACTATATTAACTTAATTTTATTTCCACGTTAGTCCCTGTTTACTAATAACACGGTAAAAGTATACCTATAAAGTATCAAAGAGTTTTCTTAAGAGATGGAGTCGACAGGAAAGACGTAATGGCAATGGCTAAACTGTAGGACAATACCGCCAAAAAAATCATCATTTCAAAAGATTTCTGTGGGAAATTTTCGTCTATTATTATTAACATGCTACGAAAAGATCTCAGGTTTTAGTTCGAGTGGTAACAGACATCTAACAGGACCCTGGCAGAGAAACTTGATTGTAAAGGTCTTCTTGGAAGCAGAAGAGACAGCAATACATACTGCCCAACATTCTAGCAATAATCAGGCTTCTGGGTGGAATAATTCCCCAGGATATTAAGTCGATAAGTTCCAAAAACGTTCAATAGTTCCTAGAGGCCGTTGGCCTTTCGAACATATGTAAAGTTAAAGGAAATCCTTATGACAGATGTCATGATGTTCCCACCACAAACATGGGTTCCGCGAAATTAGCAAAAATAGGTTCTACTTCTATTTAAATAAAATTAAACCGCCATAACTATTCCTTATGCCATAACGTCAGTGCTTGTCGTTGACGTGTTCCGGTTTGGAGGACAAGGTAGCAGGTAAACTTACTTTTGCTCGAGGGCCTAACCTCACAGAGATTTTTGAGGATTAACCTCAAAAATCTTCAATTGTAATCTATATATTAATACGTGATGCCAAAACTTTGGACCTCCTTTAACGAAAATTTCGCTATCGGAGGCGTATGAAATTTGGCACACTTATAGTTTATGTGTAAGAGAAGTACAGAATGCTAATATTTTTCAATAATAACGCATATAAAGTAAATTAAATCAATAAATAAAACATTACCCACACTACCATGCATTTGCCACACACAAACAAATATATTGATAATAACGATAAAAGATCACAGATGGCGTACTAAAAAGTTTGGAAACAAAGTAGTTGGTCTTTAGAAATGAAGATGGCGTTCTTATGAAAAAGACATTAAAATTTATTATGGTCGAATTTCGACCAATGGGCGACTACTAGTAATAATAATTGTGTGATTTGGATTCACCGACACAGAAACAAAATATGCTTCCATAATACCTCACATAGTGAACGGGTATTGTGGAATATTTGACGTAATGCTTGCAATATCGTTATTATCGTCATTGCTACCTATAATCTGAACAATCATCTCGCAAACAAACATCTCGAAAGCAAGCAAACAGACGATTTTTCTGGTAACAAAAATCGTCTGTTTGCTTGCTTTCTATATTAAACCATAAATTAAGACGTTTACATACATGCATAGGAATACTTCTATGATTCTTAACACAGTTCTATATTATGGAACATTCGGCAATGATCGCAATGTCTTTCCTCCTTATTCTCGGTACTATCAGAACTATGCCATTCTATACCACATCTTAAAAGACGATGTAGACGGTTGTAAATACGCCTATACTTTTTTTACTTTACTACAATTTGTTTCATCTTCATTTTCAATTTTCAATTGTTATAACATTGAATTAAATCTACGGTCCAGACGGATGCAAACCAATGTTTACAGCCATTGTCTACAACAATCTAGAAACGCTATAAAACGATTATAAGGAGTTGAATATTGTCTTGTGTTCTTACCTACTGGATAAACAGGGTTCAGCAACACAGGGACGCAACCAGCTTCCATGATACCCAACACAGTACAAGGGTATTCTGGAATATTAGGCAAGATAATGGCAACATTGTCATTGGTCTCCAGTTTCAGCTTCGTTCGGAGATTGGCTGCGAAAGACATGGACATCCTATGTGTTTGGGCATAGGTATAGCCATGTCTAGTTGCAGAACATACCTGTAACACAATATTTTTATTTATTTATGGGATCAAACAGCATACAAACATACGATAACTACCGATACTATATATACTATAAACTAAATTGATAAACAACGAATGTGGCCTGTACAGCCAAAAGGGTCAACATCCCAGCTTTAGGATAGCAGCGCACCTATAACATTTATGGTGTCACAGATGTTATAGATCTTATAGATATGTAGCTATCCTAACGCCACCAGGACGCTGTCACATGTGCAAATCAAGCAACTATCTCACCTTCCGGACCTGAACATGTCAGGGCAGAGGTAGGATTAAGACGGGCGGAAAATCTCTGCCAGGGTAAGTCGCTGCACAGTACTCGAAAATTAGTGGTCTTTTGTAATAATAAATATCCCTGGACAAGTTACACAAATTGATTCTAAGCCCAAAGTAAGCAAATTATATTTTGCGTTACGGGTGTTAGTCAACGATTATAATACATAGAAATACTTATATAGAAAACAGAATAAATTTAATCAACACCCAGACCCGGCAATGCAAACAACTCAATGTTCAACACACAAATGCCTGCTCCCGTCGGGTATCGAACTTGAGCCTCGCGGTTGGTCAGCGGAGATAGGAGTTTACGTTAGCCACTCGATCAACCAACCAGGCGGCGATCTTGTTGGTAATGTTTTTTTTAACTGTCCCATTTATTACGAGCAACTATGCAGGACAGATAGGTAGTTAACTTTGCACAGGGAAACCGGACTCACACTGGAAAAACCAAAGCTATATTTAAAACTAGCAACCCGTCCCAGGTTCGCACGGGTGGACAAATTTCTTTGTTACTTAACCTTCTCCTTGAATCACTCTTTCTATTTAGAAAAAACGCATCAAAATCAGTTGCATAGTGTTGAAAATCTAAGCATATAACTCGTACGAATCAACTGTGCAATCCGCTGGAATGTGATCCCTCCCCCGCTCGGCGCCCCGTATTTGCCACAAACGCTCAGTAGCGATAGCACGAATATTACCGTGGCGATAGCATCTTTGTTATCGTTATCAAACCGAACTCTTATCAACATAAAAATATATAAATTAACGAAAAATGTAAATGAAAAATGACGTCACAGCGCGAGGTATGCGAGCACAGTTAATTCGTACGGGTTGTACATAGGGACAGACTGCGGAAAGCGACTTTATTTTATACAATCGGCTTAGTCGGTTTGACCTAAAATTATTAAAATAAAGTTCCTCCAAAGCAGGAAACGCCACAGCCAGCTTAGTTTACAAAATATGTATATATATATGTATATATACATAAAGTACATAAATTTTATCACCGTCTACCTACTTTCACTTCTTTTTATCGCAAATGTGAATCTTACAATTTTTATATGTAGAACTGTTAGCATATTTGTTCGTAATATTTTTTAAAGATAGGACAGCTAATAACATCGTTCTTCAGATGATAGGATACAACCGTGGCCTATAGACACCATATATATTATAGGTGCGTTGCTGTGCTGCAGCCGAGATGTAAGGATTATTGTGCAAGTATACAGGCTTCTCTATAGGACAGGAACATGATAGTAATTAAGGCGGCAGGAATAGATGAGGCGGTGTATCTCTATAAACGTTGACCAGAGCAATACTACAAACTGCCTTACAAAATGTAGTAAATATCCTTTTCGTAGTTTTTACGTAAAGTGAACCAACAGATATACTGACAAAAATTAAAAGAACACGTTCACTCACAACATCCGATCGTTTTGGGTTCTGTAAGTCGGTCTTTTCCGTAAACAATACGAAGCAATAATTGTTTTTAAAAACATTTTTCATGTTCAGATTTAGTTCTATTCAAGTTTTTTTATAACTTAAGTAGGCACCTAACTAGTAACTAAGTAATAATTAGTACTAGACTAAGTATTATATGTACCTTTTTTTTATGAAAATGGAAGGCAAACAATCAGACGGATTTCCTGATAGTAAAAAATTCACGTTGCCTAGAGACACCAAAGGTGGTAATGGTGCGTTGCCAAGGCCGGGGTGACAGGCCTCGAGCAAAAGTAAGTTTACCGGCTACCTTACCCTCCAAACCGGAACACGTCATGACGTTATGGCGGCAGGAATAAGTAAGGCGGTGGTACCAATCCGAGTGAGTCCCTGCGAAACTCTACCACCTAGTATTATAGGTATAAATTTTAATGTAGGTATAAGATGAAGGCGAACTAGCAGATGGATCTTCTGAATATTAACACACGTCACTAACACCGTACCTAATACTGTCATTGTGCGTTTTTTTTTAATGGCTAATTTGTTGCTAATCCCGAGGTTTTTAGAACTTCACCTGGCTTAGTTGTGCGTCAATCTAAGTCTGGGATAACAAGATCAGTATGCTTACGCTAAATAACTTTATCGACTTCTCCACCCACAAAACCGAAACATGACATTGGTGAGCACTGAACTTTTATAGCACAAAATGCTAAGTTGACGGTAACAATCCGGACGAGCATCAGTACTCGACCAGACGGCGTACCGACTGACTGCGCTGTCAGTTTAATCTAGCAATCTGCAGTCTATACAAGTTTCCAGTTGGCGATGGGTCGTTACTTCCCTACACTTTTAAGCACGTTATGTATACTTAGAAATATATGTATAAACACGTATCGTATCTCCACGCATACCTATATGTTTATATCACAAAGTGAGTTCGAAAAACGACCTTGTACTTTAAAACCAGTGACGCAACATCTGATTACAGTAATCGTATATTTCATAAACATAAAACTTGAATATATGTTTGTGTAGAGCAAGCGCATTTAGAGGACGTATGTACTGTAAAGTACAATAACACGGAGACTACTGCGTCCGGCGTATGTGTTAAAGGACTCATCAGGTATATTGAAAATTGTGCAAAAAGGAAAAAAAAACGAAACCTTAATCCCCACACCCAAAAATGACAAAAAAGCAGGATTAGCGCTAGGAAGATCGTGTAAACCATAAACTCTAACAAAACGAACTGTTTGTTATTAATGTCTTACGAGAGGTACAATAGTAAGAAGAAACACAAAATACATGTTTTAAAAAAGAAAGAGCAAATAAAATTGAACAATACATATTTAAGATAAAATTGAACGTTTAAACTTGAGATTTTTGGCATTTCTAGAACTTTGTTTTCTGGCAGTTATTTACATTGTGAAAAACATTAAGGCAGAAATCATCTAAGCTAAATGCGCACCTCTACCAAATTTACGCATACAATACAATATATATTGGTTACATTTTTGTATATATATTTATAGAATATATTTATATACCTATATATATTGTCCAAACGCCAGAAAAAGCATTAATCTTGTTCACACAATAATGACAGCATTACTATAAACAAAGAGGATTATTTTTTGCATTGGATTTGACCCTGTGACGCACATTGACTACATTTGTTGAAAAAGTTTACACCTACACATGATGTAGTTATTATTAGACGACCTAACACATCCATGTAAAGTAATTCTAAGTAGTGGGAAACGTCATTTTAGCATAAACGGTCGATATGTTATTTTTTAAGGAATTAAAAACCCTGGACTCATCAAAAATTCATACAACCTGTACACAGAGATTTAGACGGATATTCAATAAAAAGGGATCCGATTATTAAATCTCACAGTATTGGTGTAAGCCGAATACGCTCTATACTTTTATTATAGTCTAAGTAAAAAACCATAATTGTTTTGTTACTTGAAAATGTTAGATAATTATAACGTAACAATAATTTAAAGGATTAGTATTACAGCAATTGGGTTTGTCAGCGTAGGGATGTGACGACACCATCGCCGGTTGGTGACAGAAGTTAATGATAACATGTTTGAGTGCTGACTCCTGCGCCATAAAAGAGGCTAGGGTAGCCGGAGAGGCCTACACAAGACTCATAAATCAATACACTCTAGCCTCACGTTGGCAGTCCACGATATGTAGGTATTTCTGTGAAAAAAGTCTACTTCTCATAAAGTGTTCACAGATAAAAAAAATCTGTTCGAAAATCAGAAGCAGCTTTTATATCTTCGTTGGTTTATTTAGGTAATATAAAACAGAACATCTAAGAATCACGCTGTTTGAACAACGACCATTACAGTCATATAAACTTGTATCATTACAGAACAGGATTCTGTTTGGCGCTATACCTAAGTTTTTTTGCAACAAAGTTCCGCACACAGTTGCTCTTTTCAAAATTATAAATAAGACAAAAAGCAATTGCACGCCCTATACCCGTCACGAAGGCAGCGGTACAACCGAGACATCTACGAATAGCCGAATGTACCAAGACCCATAACGTGATAGCAAACCCATCGCCAACTAAGCATTTTTCAATTCAATCATAAAATTATTATTTTTTCAATTCATTCAAGATTGAATGAATTGAACGTTGTTCTTATTAAAACGTTGAAAAACAAACCTATCTTGCGTCGCCCTACCCGGAACCAGATAGTGAATGCCAATACGGTACCAGCCAATCAATCCAAGTTACTTTTTTTATTCTTATGAACACAAAACAGTAGATACTGGATCTTGGGCAGCAAACATTCATTTCTTACAAGTAATAAGTTAATCACCGCCTATATATGAAATATTTCGAGATATTGCGAAAAGGAGACTGGGATCTAAAGACTAACTTAGAAACACGACAATAAGAACAACAGCGCCGGTCCCAAAGCGGTGTCGGCGGCTGTCCAACAGCGTTTGACGAGCAGACACAGTATAGAAATAGCAAGTCACAGAATGGTTATAGCATGGTCACAGGAAAGAAATAGTGTGGTCACAGAAAAGAAATAGTATGATAACAGAATAGAAATAGTATGATAACAGAATAGAAATAGTATGGTCACAGAATAGAAATAAGTAGGTAGTGTGGTCACAGAAAAGAAACTAAGTTTAGTTGCCAAAATACGAGTGTAGGTAAGTTAAATAAAAGCATTGAAACAATAAGTTGAAAAAAGTTATTTTTTTTGATATGTCAATGACTATCTACGAAGTTTACGAATAATACAAGTAGGTAATCTTCCTTACCGTAACACCGGAACACGTCAACGGTAAGCATTATTTACCTACTTGAAATAATGCTTGCCGTTGACGTGTTCCGGTTCGCAGGGTAAGGTAGCCGGTAAACTTTCTTTAGCTCGAGGCAGGCCTCATTTTGGCAACGCATCACTACCACCTTTGGTGTCTCTAAGCAGCGCAGCGTGAATTTTTTAGGAATTAGGAAATCTGTCTGGTTGTTTGCCTTAGATTATCGTTAAAAAACTTGTGGCATTTGAAAAACATCGCGAAAACAAAATAAAACAACGTTTGTTTCACCCTTTCTTCTCCTGTCTGGCTAGGTTTGGAAACGGTGGTAATTTACGGTAGACAGGGTTTAATTTAATTAAAGTTTTAAAATGTGTTGGTAATAAATAATTGAACTAGTTACAAATATAAATAACTAGCTGTCCCGGCGAACTTCGTTTCACCCGTTCAGTATGAGAAATAATAAAGTATTATTTTTCCCATTTTCCCTGCAACTTTTCCGTTTTTTCTTTTCGTAAGAACCTTCTCCTGATCATAAGTAATACAATAATAAAAAATTTAGCTAAATCGGTCCAATCGTTCGGAAGTTATGCGCTTACCAACACATTTAGCGATTCATTTTTATATTATAGATTATATAAATAATTGGCTCAAAAGTTAAAGCATATAATATAATTAAATAATATTTTTATAAATATTACAATATTTGCACACCAAAATATGGTAGAATATATTGATATACTTAAATATTTTTGTTACATCTCATTTACATACATATTCTGCAAATAAATAATTTTCTTTCTTTCTAACTTTCCACAAAGGCCCTTGCGGCGTAGACAGAGTATAGAGAGCCATATTACGATTCGTACAAACTTGCATAGCATAAAACCGATCATTGAAATCGAAGGGTTTTGGCTTTTAAATCAGGACGCTAGAGTAAGTATCTTCACGCCCATACCCCCAAAGCAGTAGGCAGAGGCACAACCAGGGCACACACGACTAGCCGAAGACACTAAGTCTCACTATGAGATAGGGCGCTAAAGTATCTTTGAGTAGTTCTGTGCTTATATCATCGTTACTTTATATCAGCTTGACATATAATCACATGATATGGTCCATTTAACAAACACCTTTTGAACTTAAGTGATACTGTCAGTCCTCTGTGCAGAGCCTGTATGGAGACAGAAGCGACATCCGCCCATATGATCATCGAGTGCAATGGTATGAACAGCTACAGTACCTTGGATCGCCGAGGTCACTCCGACCAGCGACATAAAGAAGCTGTTGGGGTTCATGGAGGAGTTGGGAAATAGGCGGTAAATCATCAAGTTGCAGAGACCCATTGAAGAAGATGTCAGCATGAAAGAAGGTTAGAGTTGATATTAGAGCGCTTCGGAAAATCGGTACTATTGAGCTCGCCGTTCGTATTTGCAACACTGAGATCAGAGAGATCGCGATTGTAAGTGTTGGTGCAAATGTGTGAGAATGTTGGAAAAGTATGAAAACAAGATATACAAGTATTTAAATGAAGCATAGTCAATGAACCAGAGTCTCGCCTTCCGACGTAATTTACATCTTGTTTACGAAATCGAACTTTGTACACGAACAAAAGGATAAAGTCCATATGTGAATGATTCATTCGTGTATATGAGGCCATGAGAACCAGAGTGAGCTAATTGGTTTTTATATAGCTAGTAAAGCTGTCCCGGCGAACTTCGTTCCACCCGTTCAGTTTGGATGGGAAAAAGTAAAATGTTGTTTTTCTTAGTTTTCTCACAAGTTTTACCCTTTTTCTTACCTTTTAAACCTTCCTTGGAACAAATAATTCAAAACCAAAATTAGCGAAATCGGTTCAGCCGTTCTCGAGTTTTAGCGAGACTAACGAACAGCAATTGATTTTTATATATATCGATAAGTAGACGAGATATTTTTTTACATATATGCATATTATGAGAATTAAGACAATGTGGAAGTTGGGACATTCGTAATTGGAATATAGCCCGTAATAATTTGTCATCGCCTCTGTGGTTCAATGGTTGGACTTGACTTCTAGAGGACACGAGTTCGATTCCCGGGTCGGGCATTAAAAAAAATATAAAATGTCTATTTTTATTATATTTTCTAATAAAAATAACGTTGCCCGGGTATGAATATATGTCCTGTTGGCGATAGGTAGTAATACCTATCACATTGTGGGACTGAGTGTCTACGGCTAGTCGTGGGTGCCCTGGTTGTGCCACTGCCTACCTCTTAGAGGATTAGGGCGTGAATATACTTTATTATAATTCCTGTGTTGGTTAGCGTATTCTGTGTAGAATAGATCACAAAAACCGTTGAAGGTGAAAACCGCGAGGTTAGCCATAAAAAAAATCACCCAGTCTTTCCGAGTGTCAGATTGTATGAAGCGAGCATAGGTAGAGTGACGTGCAGTAAGTTTCTTAATTAGAGATCCACCGCTTAGACTATTTTCAGCGGCATAATGAGAGTGTCCTGTTCCAGTCCTGAGGTTATGGTAGCCCGTAGACTTGCACAATAAACCTAACGACTGAGGACAAGTAACGTAATCTTTCCGAGAGGCAGATTGTATGAAGCGAGCATAGGTAGTGTGATGTGAAATAACTTTATTTATTAGAGATCCACCGCTTAGACTATTTTTAACGGCATAATGAGTGCCATGTTCTAGTACTAAGGGTATGATAGCCCATAGACTTGTAGAACAAGTGACGTAGGTGTATGCCATCTACAAGTCATGGCTTTCTCTTACCATAAGGAGAGCCGTGTGGTTGTTCGCTGTCTTATTAGGTTTCACATCCAAAAATATTAACATCGTAAAAAAAATAAAACTCTATTTTTTTGAAGATAAAAACATGAATATTGACGTCGAATGCATGATATTTTGGAATATTTAGGGAGTAATTTCGCTCGAATTGCTTTAATATCAGTGTAAAGTATTTAAATCATTTATGTGTTAAAATACAATATTTATAAATGGATTTTGTTCGAAAATAAAAAATATATACATCGCGCGTTGAAAAGCACAACGCCAATAAAGAAATTTTCGCTTCGATAAATTCAAGGAAAATAACAAATAAAATGTGAATGAATGTCTATCGAGAATGAACTCTACTTAAATGTTATTATTTCATAAAAGTTTATTAAAATATTTTTTTAATTGTTATTACTATGTTAATCTGATTAACATTAGTATCTTCGTCAATCGTCAGAGACGTCAATTAACAATTAATGTATCATTAAGTCAGAATTTGATGAATAGAAAATTTCGACCTATTGATGGCATAAAATAAATATAATTGACGTCTCTGAGTGCGTCCTCTAGATTTGTAGTGTCACTTGGACTATAAAAATAGAACGAGTACCTAAAGCATCATCCAGACGGTTGTAATCACGCCCCAATCACGCCTTCCACAAAGTTGACCTTACTTACATACATCATCATCATAATATATAAAACTGCAAAAACCGGCTCCATATTTTATTAAATACCACATCACAATTACAAAATTTTATTTTTTAAAGATAGCATGTGATTCTGGGATGATCCCACATATATTTAATTAACATCCTACTAAATTTTTTGTCAATGATAAACAAAACTTCAACAAATTATTAAAGTATAAGGCAAAAATACTTTTTAAAAATAATGATTTTCATGTTGCACTTAATAATTCATAAATTTATGTTAATATGATCCATCTAGTAAGACAGATCAAAATTAAATCAATATTGAACCAGCTCGGAATCATCCCTAAAAACCTGCTTCATAAAAAAACCTGTCAAAACGGTTTGTTATTGGCCGAGTAATTGTGTAACATACAAAAAAACTGTCAAATTGAAAACCATGTTTTTCAGTCGATTAAAATGGGCTATTTATACAAAGTCACTATAAAAATAGGATTAATAAAAACCAAAAAAGTATTTTTTGTGATGGTGAATTGTAAAATATGTTTTACTTTTTGTGTTAAGGAAAATATATTTAATTTTGTACACTATGTAGTTGATCAAAAATAACACACAATTTTTATAAAATAATTAACTTATAAAACTGGAACACATATACATAATTTATGCTTTAGTACCTACAAAACTCCAATTTCAAGCTAACAATAAACAGGTAAATTGAGCGCATAATAAAACTTTGTAATTCTAAAAAGTGGTAAGATTGTGGGAGAATTGTGCCTGTTTATTGAGGGCACTTCACAAGAAATAAATGAATATCATGAAAGGTTGATGTAAAAAAAAAAGTAAAGGTACCCTCGACAACAAATCTATACTTTCAAAATGACATACCCATAGTGCATTTTATATCAGAGAAATAAATACTCATAGTCTGTCATATACCTATACCGATGCTTACAAATGAATTGACCACCTCAAATGCCCAAACAGATCTCCATAAACTATAAATAAGAACCAAATCAATCATGTCAACTTTCAAATAAAAAACCTGATCAAAATTCATCCATCCACTCAAGAACTATGATGCCATGGACAGACATACACACACACAAAACACATCATACTTATTACATCACTCGCTTTGCATCGTGGGTTAAAAATCGACTTATCAGTGATACTATAAAATGTACAAAATATTTATCATGAGTGAATATCAAAGCAATCACTTCCTTGATACCGCAAACACAATGAAAAGGCTAATAAGAACAAAGCAGTATTTAAACTACTTTAGTATAGTGTACCTAGAAACTAAAGAATTTGAGTTTTTAAAGTTCACAGTTTGAATGTGACTTACAAGTTAAAATGATGGATTAGAGAAAGCAATTAAGTAAATTAGTTAAATTAAAAATTACTCATTCGAATTAAGGCTAAATTGCAATGTAGAGTAGAGGCTTATTATTTTTGTGGAACACATATCACTACTGCTTGTATTACTTAGATAAACAAAATAAATACAATTATACAAAACTAGCTTTGGTCTGCAGCTTTGCATTTGTTAAATTCAGAGTAAAACAATTCCCTATTCCCTATAATATGGATATTATATATATATACATAAAGTATCTTCACGCCCATATCCCCGAAGAGGTAGGCAGAGGCACAACCAGTCCACCCACGACTAGCCGAAGATACTAAGTCCCATAATGTGATAGGTGGCAAGCCTATCGCCAACCGGGCACGTTTCCAATCCCGACCAACATTTTTTTTTATTAGAAAATTGGAAAAATCCAATTTTCTTTTTGTTGGCCGACCCGGGATTCGAACCCGAGACCTCATGCAGTCAAGTCCAACACCTGGACCGCTCGACCACAGAGGCGACTATATAATACATATATATATTATAGATCTCCTGCTATCTTTGGACTATCTAAATTCACATAGTACATTTTTATTTACTTTTCACATTTTACATATTCATTTTATTTTATTTTTTGCAGATATAAGAAACAGGCTACCCTACGGACACCCCTAATTTGTGCAAACCAGACCTAAGAACAATATGCGGTCCCACGGTCGCGGTGTTTTATAAGCAAGAAGAGGCGCAACTATTGTTATGCTAGCCATTTCACTGCAAGCATTTTTTGGTTGCGTATCAAAATTAAAAAAGTAAAGAGCAATTTTGATCTATAGTAAATGGCCAAGATAACTAAGATACTTATGTGGATAATACTGATTAGAACTAATTATCTTTTGAAAATAAAGTAGTATTTAAATTTCAATTTCAGAGATAAAAACAGTGAGTCAACCTTAATAGATATGTTAACTATCTATCAAGCTTTCGTGGGTTTGTTGGATGCCTTGTTGTGATTTACATTTCCTCTTTGTCACAAACTATGGAATTTTCTCTACTATACAAATACTTAATTAGAAAGTGTTGTATTTCCTAATACCTAATTCCTTATTACCTAAGGAAATAAATAATCTAAACCAATGTTTCCCAAACATAGTTTTGTCATGGCCCGGTAATTTTCAAACTACCCTTTTGTGACCCACTTGACACTTTTAAACACAAAATGCATGTATTAGGTTGTTTTACCTGAATTTTAAAGTAACAGCTTCATCGAAGTTTAAATAAAGTTGCAAAAACCAGATTAAACTATCTAAATATCTATTATTAGCAGAGATATGTGGACGGTATGGTGAGATGCAGCGAAAGCGCATGCAATTTTCACTTCTATGTCTATCCTTATCACTTGTTGTGACGCTGTATACAAACTACACAACAGTGAAAACCCCATCAAAATCCAATGCAGAGGATTAAAGATTGTTTATTGTTTTATACTTTTAGTGATTATATGTATTCCTTATGAAACATTTACAAATCAACAATAACAATATACAACTTTGTGAAACACAATACATTTTTTCCCTGTGTTGTTCTGGGACCACTAAGTAGAACAGACCGTCTACTTCCCTGCCAGGTAGCTCGTAAGAGGAAAGTTTTATGTTAAATATGTCATAACTGTCAGGACCGCTGGTAGTAGACAACAAAGCAGCTACTACTTAAATCTGCAACTGGCTGCTTTTTTGCCTCCTTCTCCAATAGATACCACTAGGTAAAAGAAAAAAAGAACTTACAATCAAAGTCTTATCTGGCCATCTGTCCAAGTTCTGCCATACATATTCATTTATAGTCAAATTAGGTATCTCAATATCTTTAAATACAGAGGTCAGAATCTTTGCATCAGTACTATTCTTTCTAAAACTAGATAACGGCACAAGGAACTTTGGTTTATTTGCAACATGGACTGCTATCCGCCGTAGTGAATTTGCCATTTTGTTACACCTATAAATAAAAAAATAAAATTTATTATCTGTGTCAAACAGCTAAATCTCAATACTTCTGAGTATTCTTAAGTCCAATAATTTTATATTCATAGTACAGTATTAAAAAAAAACTTACAACTGCCATTATAATTTTTTATACATTATGTTCAGTATCTAGGAATTCTGAGGCAGTTGAGAGGAATCATATAAGTACAACACCTGGATCATATATAAATGACTCAAGCAGATTACAAGATATTAGGTAATAAAGGATCTTGCAACCATAAACAAAAATATACATGTGAAATGTATGACCTTTGCTCACAGCCAGTTGTCTCTTTCCATTACAACAGCTCTCTGTTATTTTCATAAAAAGTACTGAGTAAGGCAAGATACAGGCAGTATGGTGAAATTTAGAAGAAGTTAAATTGTTTATTACAACACAATTTAATTAGCCTAAAGATATTTCCAGAGATGACCTGAAAGATACACATAAACTAATAATTGTGACCATCATCCCTATTCAAGCAGTTATCCCCAGCTGTCTATCATTTCTCAAACCTTGCCTAGTCTGAAAATGAATTGAATCTTTAAAAATAATTTAAAGTTGTGTTTTGTACAAACACTTATCATTATTATTTCAAGCTACGTAAAGAGATCTCGAAGATAAGAACACCTATACAAACACTACACCTTTACAAACACTTATTTTAGTAAGGTATATTATTTACTACCTTTATTATTGTTATTTACCTAGGCAGTATTTTTTATTTGAATGAAGAATGCTTAATCTAATTTTACCAACAAGTTATAAATATACCTTCTCATAAGTAACTAATAATATGACACACTTCTGATTAACCACTATTGACTACAAATAATAATATATCTACTTAACACTTTTTTCAAAATATATTCGTTATACATAGTCAATTTTATTTTTGAAACAAAATAACGATAACACCTGTTAGTTTAAAATTTAATTGAACAAGTTTTGAATAAATAATAAAATTAACTTACCACAAATACGGTCTTACTACCTCGATATCAACAACAGACTAGTAAGGTGGGTAGAGTGGTGGTAACTATTTGTGAATTGTGAATATTGACCTCGGCGTGTTATGTTGTTTAGAAAGAACTAACAGATTTAAACTGTTAACTGGCACTTGGCAAATTGAAGGAAAAATCGATTAGGAAAGTTTTCATTCGAAATTTAAAAAATTATAAGCAATCGACACTAGAATAAAATAAAACAAACTGTCTTTTATGTTTGTTGCCCTAATTAAAAAATATGTATATATTTATCACCTATTAAAATATTTAATAAAGTCACTACAATGTTAAGTTTAATAGAGTACTTGAATTGTGAAAGTTGAAATAAAAACAATGAAAATTGAAAATAAATTGACTGGAAGAAACGCAAAGTATGGAAATGTCAAACTCAAACATCAGTGTTGCACCTTATATATTTTTTATTTCGACTAAAATAACAGGATTGCTAGACTAAAGATTTTTTACATACATACATACATATCTTCACGCCAAGTCCCTTAGGTAGTCCGGTAGGCAGAGAGTATCGAGTGCCAGACCTCACGATCCTGACAAACCTGTCTTGCTTCCTTCACATTCATTACCCTTTTCATACAAACACGCCGGTTTCAGAGACTCTTGACACCACCCTCGGGTAAAATCCGATTGATCTGATCGTGAAATGTCAGGATTGGTCTCCCCGAGTACCTACATCCGTCCACATTCGCATTGTATATCTGCTTAGTCAATCTTTCATCTGTCATTCTTTCCACATGACCGAACCAGCGGAGCATGCCCTTTCGCATTAAACACCAACACTTTCTTTCAATCCCACTCTTTCTCGGATCTCACTGTTACGAATGCGGTCAGCGAGCGTTACACCACAGATTTTCCGCAGTGTTCTCATTTCGACCGCATTTATCCTACTTTCATGATCTTTCTGACATACCCTACAGACTCCAACTCTCCAGATTTTTTCTTCACAAGAATTGACCCTTGTCCTTTACTAAATAAAAGACTTATCTTCTAATCTCATTCAATCCGTCTGGCAGCTATTGGAATAGTTTTTATCTGTCATCTATATCAGGCATCTATGTCATCTGATTTGTGGCAACTCGCTTGATTTGTTATCATCCCAACGAAGTCAGAAGGGTTACTCTTGAGTCTTGAATCGCGATATCATGCGAATTGGATATTGGAATCGTACCTATGTCATTTTAGGTACTTTCGCACATAGTAGGTACGAGTGCATTACTATTTACATTTAGTTACAAATAAATTCAAGAATCCGATAAGTGAAATAATTTATTGTTTACCATCAGCTAATTGTTAATAATTCTACCCATTTTATAATTTCCAAAAGGGATAAAAATATAAACAGGTAAGTTCTATCTAAAAAAACCCCCGTTTTTAACTTGATTGAACCAAAAATTAGTCGCGAGTCAAAGATTACGTCTATTTTTCATATCTATTCAATAGATATATTTTTCTGATTTTAAAAATAAATAGGTACTTACTTAAATAACTAACATAATAGTCAACAAAAGTCTCTAGATAATTAAAATTCAGAAGATTATTCGCACTTGAGATGTATCGAATTTGACGTAGGACTTTCAAACGATAGAAGCAATTCCTGACAATTTCTGGTAGACATGCCTACCTACCTAGGTAAGTACGTGGCACTCCAATCTCATGTAGGTACTCATTTATAGCTAAGCCGACATTTCTAGCTTCAGAGACACACCCAATTTTCCTCCATTAATATATATACAATAATTAGCACTGTGTTCCTTACATATTTGATTGTTGGTGCCAAAGATCATTATTTTGTTTTGTATCAAGAATCAGAAAACCCGGTTGTACCTAAAACTTGTCGCTACGCGTTAGTTCGTAAAGTTGTTAGACTTCGACTGCCATGCTGCTAGTTTACGTACTTACTCTTTTTGCCCTTTTTTCGATCTCTAATTTCAGAAACCATAGTACTTTGAGAGTCTGGTTGCTTAGTACCATCTGATATCCGATACTACGCCGACATCACAGTTGTATGAAGTCGCCGATGGTAGAATAGAATGGAAAATTGTGAATTTCACATAGACCGTAAAAAAGATAGGTACCTAAGTACCTACTTGTGAATTGTGATGCATGATTAAGATACAAAATTCGAGTCGTTAGAGAGTCTAATAGGGGGATCGGAATGCTGCCCACACTGAGGGTAGGTTATGATGGCGATAAGACCTTAAGTAGAATCTTATTTTTGTTAAACAATCGGAAATTGGTATTTTGGAGTCAATGTAGGACCCACCTACTTATATCACTTTCATCATTCCGAGACGGTGAATATAACAGAATGTTGCTGTTTAGACGTTCTACTAATTGTATGAACTGCTGACTGCAAGACCGCCTACAAGATACCTTGCATTTTGTGAAAAAGTTGTAGGAGTAGTGTTTTCTTTTATCATGTCTACTGTGTATCAACTATAGACGTTGCAGTGTTTTCCTGAAATAGATATTATTTATTCATTTAGAGGGTCATGTGCGCCTAATCAATTTAAAGTCAATAAAATAACAGTTTGATAATATCATTGATGTCGTAAAATTTATTTTTGCAAAACCCATTAAATGTTACCTAAATAAAAAAATCAGTAAAAAGAAAACGTACTGTATATTTTTAAAATAAAATTTTATGGCGGAAAAAAATTGCTACTAGCATAATTTTTCAATTTAATTGTTTCCCCCGTGTTGGTCAGGGCTCCTTTGTAGAATAGACCATCTGCCTTCCTGTGCCAGGCAGCTCGTAAAAGGCGAGCATAGGCTTCCCATCACTAACACCGTGACATCCGACTAGGTGGTAGAGTTTGGCAGTAACTCGCCCGGATTGGTACCACCGCCTTACCTATTCCTGCCGCCATAACGTTATGACGTGTTCCAGTTCGGAGGGTAAGGTAACCGGTAAACTTTCTTTTGCTCGAGGCCTAACATCACGACCTCAGGTTGGCAACACACCATTACCACCTTTGGTGTCTCTAGGCGGCGTGAATTTCTTACCATCAGGAAAACCATCTGCTTGTTTGGCTTCCTATAACATAAAAAAAAAATGGAAGAGGAACAACTAATTCAAAAATGTACCAACAATATGATAACAACTCAAATAACAACTTTAGGTACCTATCCAACTCCCAAGTGTACTTAGGTACATTACTAACAATACCAATGACCGGACAATTACCAATCGGCTTGATTCCTTGGTGTTGCGAAGAGATGTTGGGTCACTCAGTGTTCTCTACCGCATCTATCATGGGGAATCCTTTGAGGAGTTGTTTGGTTAAATTCCAGCCGCTGATTTCCAATTTCGGACATCTCGTCAGAGCTTAAATTTTCATGCTCATCATCTTGATGCGTGAACATCTTCAACTGTGCGATTCCGAAGACATTTCTTACCCCGCATAACACCTTTATGGAATCAGTTACCAAGAGCGGTATTCCCAAACGATTATGATATAGGCACCTTCAAGAAAAGAGAGTGGGTGGAGTTAAGATTATTTGCTAACTCCTTAGCCTACGAGCAAGTAAGTAGATATTCTTATGAAAGTATTAGAAAACATACCAGGATATACCTAAACGTAGAGATTCTAGCTAGCTACCGATATCTTAATAAAAAGTATTCTTCTTTTAGCGTTTGATTGTAGGCTTCAAAAGGAACACAATAAACTTTCGTAGTAAGGGCTGTCAGGACTGATCGTTGTTTTAAATAAACTAAAATATTGTTTTCTCTGGTAATTTACTTTTAGCAATTTAATAGAAGAAACAAATTAATATACGTACTTTGTATTGTCCAGTAATTTTTCTTAGCTCCCGCTCTATAAACAAATAATACTTGAATTATTTTCTGGCTTCGCTTTTCGAAATACCGTTTATTTAAGTAAAAGGCAAACAAGCAAAAGAAATACACACCGCATATTTTTTACACTTTTTTTTTTTTTCGTGGGGAAATCCTCATGGATACTTTCGGGGGAAGTGACGGGTTATGTCGGACTCTTACCG
>NJDD01000710.1:23962-36508 GCA_002245505.1 Calephelis nemesis | reverse complement strand
ATCTTAAGAAATAGATAAAAAAAAAATAATATATGTATCAAGTACATACAAATTTATATAATTTTAATTTATTTGTCCATATTTCTGTTTTTAATTTTCTTTTAATATTTTGTCTTAATTGTAGTCTACAACATTTATCTTTTAATATTTTGAATAATGTCATATTTATAATTTAGTACATACTTGTATAATAGTAACTTCACTCTCTCTTGGTCAAAAGATTGACTCGTCGAGAATGTCAATAGCCACTAGGTTTGTCTTTCGTACAAACTAATTTTGTTCGGTGTACAGTAAATATAAATAAAAAAGGAAATAAATAGCTTATATTATATCCATATTTGTATATGTTATTATAGAAAGGTTTTATCTAAATGTATATATCTATATTACCTAAATATCTAGAAACTTAGAAAAAGGCAACCATTCGGAAGGCAATTCGGAAGGATAGGCAACAATTCTGGTAGTAACAAGGTTATCATACGTGAACAAATATTGTCATTGCCAGAAGAGAATATACTATTTACGTGCTTGACTACTTTAGATTCAGTCACTTCCTGCAAAACAAATGGGGAAATCGAAGGATTCTTAAGTCTCTTTGTCATATAACTAAATATTCTGATCGTTTAAAAGTCTATTTTTAAGCTATAATTAATGTGACATTAACAATTATACTCGTAGACCTTTAGCATTAATTTCAGAAATTTCTAAGATTTTTGAACAAATGATGTATAAGTAACTATACAGCTATTTACTTATTTTAAATTAATTAATTATGTATGCTTTTATTTATATATAAAAAAAAACAAAAAATCTTTATTCAATACTAAATACATTAACATTTTTAATAGAGGGTAGCGTTTCCTTTTAAATGCAACAAAGCATTTGTGTTAGGAAGCGCTGCTCTGTCATAGCTCAATGAAGATATTAAGGTAGGTGACACACTAGGTAAAAACAATTTGATAACAATATTTTTAAAATGTATTAATTACTTATTATTAAACTTATGATATTTTGTTATTATAGATTGATTTAAATTTGTAACATGCGCAAATTGCATGCATTCATTCATGCGTGTTGGTATGTATATGAAACATTTATGTGTGTTTGTTTGTGTATGAGTGTGTTTGTGTGGGTGTGTGTATGTGTGTGTGTGGGTGTGTGTGTATGTGTGTGTGTGAGAGAGAGAGAGAGAGAGAGATAGTGTGTGTGTTTGTGTCTGTGTGTGCGCGAGTGTGAGTATCCAGTTTAACTAATTATTATGATTGTTGTTTTAATTATTGTTTTTTTAAATTTTACACAATGATCCTATTTCTTCATTATTTTGTGTTTTGAGCCAAGCAGTTAAACATGATTTACACGAATAGAGGAGCATTTGATATACATTAAGATTTTTGTTAATTTTGTTATATATATAAGCAGATATACTTTTGAACTGACGTTTAGCAAAAGTAGATTTAGTTTTTACGACGGGGGCTACTATATACGATCTACGCCTAGTTTGATTTTTGGGGTCGTGTTTTAGTGATTTGTGTAATTTTAGTACCACATTCAGAATATATAGTTCTCTTACAGTTAGTACATCACATATTGTGTATAAACTAATTGTGGAGAACCAAAAAGGTTTAGAGCTCGTCACTTTAAGCAGGTGTCGTTGTGCTCTTTCTAGTTCCAAAAATCTCGTTTTAGTGGCACCTCCCCAGACCGGAATACAATACACCAACACAGACTGAGCCAAAGAAATATATAAAAACTTTAGTATGTTTTTATCAGCTATGTACCTTATCGTTTTAAAAAGCCACGTCAGTTTTTTGATACGGGACATCATCAGTTCTAAGTGTGCATGCCAAGATAGGCGCTGATCAACTATAACCCCCAGGTATTTGATACAACCGATTCTCACAATTTCACTACAAGTACAATTACTATCACAATTGTAGTAAATTTTTAGTTTGAAATCAGGATTTGGCTGTGAAGTTTTGTACTTAGTAAAAACTATGAAGTTTGTTTTTTGTATATTTAGGGTTAATAAATTTAGTTTTAGCCAGTTGGCTATTATAGATAAACCCCTGTCAGCAACTTCCCTTACCGATTCCCATGAATTACCGGTAAATACTATTGCCGTATCATCAGCGTATGAAAATATTTGCCCGTTAGCTATTTTTAGGTTGCAAAGATCGTTTATATATATTAAAAAAAGCGTTGGTCCGAGAACACTACCTTGTGGAACACCATACGTCACTTCAGCTTTTCACTGATGTAGTCACCTATTTTGACACATTGTGTACGATTTTCGAGATAATCGGCCATCGAAGCCAGTGGAGTTCCTCTGATACCGATTCTCTCAAGCCTATCTATAAGAATGGGGACAGGAACCGTATCGAATGCTTTTTTTAAATCTAGAAATACTGTAACACATTTTTTACCTCTGTCTACTTCTTCTGTGATATGCGATGTTAGTGCAGTAACAGGATCTTCAGTAGAAAGTCTCTGTCTAAAGTCAAATTGCGAGTTAGATAATATTTTGAATTTTTCTAAATTATTTATCAGTCGTACGTTTATTATTTTTTCCATAACTTTAGATAGTGCAGAAAGTACAGAAAATAGGTCTGTAGTTTGAGATATTGTCTCTGTCACCAGTCTTATGGACAGGAGTAATTACAGCTTGTTTAAAGACGGAAGGGAAAACTCCCTTATTAAAACATTGGTTGATTAGATGGGTGATTATAGGTATAATTATGTCACTAGACAATTTTAAGAATGTTGTTGGTATATTGTCCCAGCCCTGAGATCTGTCCGATTTCAAACTTGTTAATGTGGCATACACTTCGTCATTGCTTGTTTCTAACAAAACAAATGATGATGCTTGAGAACTTCTTACATCATGATGGTGTGTATGCGCAGTATCAGGGATAATTTTATCTGCCAAAGTTATACCAATATTTGCAAAGTATTTATTTATAGTGTTAACCGACTCTAAAGGAGATATGCCTAAATTTAAAAGATTAGAATTTTCCGATTTAACTTTGTTACGGTTAGTAATACTATTTATTGCTTTCCATAACTTCCTAGGATTATTTATATTTATAGTTAGCTGATGTTTTTCGTATTTCCGCTTAAGTTTTTTAATTAGATTGTTACAATGATTACAGTATCTTTTATATGTAATTTTTAAGATTTCATTTTGTGGATCTTGACGTAATTTATTTTGCATGTTATTTCTATTTCGAATACATCTTAGGATACCAGGGGTTACCCAAGGTTTAATAGTAAGATCTTTAGAAGGTACAGATTTTATGGTTGTACAAGACTGTATGCAATGTTGTATTCCGGATACTATCTCATTAGCTAATTTTATGGGGTCTTCGAGGTTTATTAATTTATTGAAGTTGCTTTCCTGTAAAGTAACTAAAGCTCTTTCTAGGTCTGTCACAGTCTTTTTATAATAATTACTGTCTCTATTAGTTACCTTAGTGCAAGCTATTTTTAAGAATATCAAGTGATGGTCTGTGATGATTGTGTTAAAAACTATAATCGAGGGTGAAATTATATCTTTATGTAGTTTCAAAATAAAATGATCAAGACAGTTATTTTCTCTAGTAGGTATAGTATGTCCGGGTAGAAGACCATGCATTGCAAACATATTTAGGTAAGAGAGTCTGTTATTACGCTCGTAAGGTTGTTAGCTGGGTTTGTCAGTAATATTTATGTCACCTGTAATAATAATGTTTTTATTAGTTTTTTAAAGAATCTAAGTGGGTATTTAAAGTCATGATAAAGTTCTCAGTATTCATATTACTAGGCGAACGATACATACATAGTAAAATTAAATTACTCATTTCTAATTGCAGACAAGACGCGTGTTTCAAATTTATTTCTTTAACTTTACAATTTTTATAAGTATTTTTTATATATATGGAATGTGATGGTGTTCCATCACATCGATTAATATGATTTGTAGTTTGATAAGATATGTAATTTTCAAGCTGTGGAATAGGTTTATTTTCATCCAGTCTACATTCTGTTAGAACCATAAAATCTAACTCTGGATCAAATAGTGTTATCGTAGCACAAAAATCATCAAAATTTCTATAAATACTTCTTATATTTTGTGATATAATTGTAACCTCTGATTTTTTATTAATCTTATACTGTTTGAGGTATTCAATAATATCACACTGTTTAGAGTCGGCTATTTTAATGTTATCTATTACTTTCATATTATTTAGAGACTTATCCATGTTTAAATATCAGGTTTAGGGCTACTTTTATTTCAGAGGTATGTTGCAGACAATTCTCGTACACCATTTTAATGTATATCATAATGTTACTGTGTGTTAAATTTATTTTAAATTTATTATTAAAAGTTTTAGTGCCAATTTTGTAAGCATGTGTGTAGTTGTTATGTGTATAGTGTAATGTTGTTATAAATTTGTTACAATTCAAAATTAATACGTGTAAATTAGTAACAATATGATTAATCAATAAAAATAAAAAATAAATAATATTCTGTACAAGACGTATTTCAAAAAGGTGATATCGTTCACTCACTTGTCTTGCGGCTAGTCAGGTGGATTGTAACAAGTTATTTATTTAGGATTCATTATGTATAGAAATTACAGGTGTGTTATCATTTTCTCGAACATAAACACGTCCATATGCAGTCCAACAGTATTTATAACGTTTCGATTTGGCTAAGTCTCGGGCCAGGAAATACAGGCGCGCGCCTTTAGAAGTTAACTGTTCAGAGACATATATAAGGGTATCCTCTTTGGATTTATGTCCCAAATGTTATGCACATAATTTATGTTTATGTCTAACGTTAAAAAGTCTTACAGCTTTTCAATAAATCGGTCTTAACAATAGGTGATACAGTTTCAACAATAATAGGTGGGCTAATCGTTGATTTTCCCTTTCCCTTTACTCTGTAAATGTCTTTAATTTCTGAGCTAGTGAGGTTACAACCCGTGCATTTGGCTAAAGTTAAAACCATTTCTATTAACTTTTTTCTAGGTTCATCTGCAAGTTTAGGGACATTTTTAATTTCTAAGTTAGATTTTCTACTTTCTCTCTGTAAATATTCAATTTTGTCCTCAAGTACCACTATTTCTTCTTTATCTTTCTTACGTTGGACTTCTAAGAAATCAATTTTCTTCTTTAATTCCTCATTTTGAGAAGCCAAAAAACAAAGAGTGCTTTCTATACTCGCGTTAGTTTTTTTATGTCAGTTAAATTTGTGTTAATGTTTTTTATTTCAACTTCTTGTACCTGGAACATAGACAGAATCAGAGTCCGAATTTCTTCCTGAAAAGCATCAAATCTGTCTGTTTCTGGATCATTGTTTCTTCTACTTTTACATCTAGTAGATAGTAAATTTGGCGGTGTTTTATCCAACTGTGCAAGATTCAGTTCTGATTCAGACAACCACCATTATCCACATTCGACATATTTTAATTTTTGTCTTGTTATAAAAATTGTTTCCGTACAGGTGTGTCCCCAGCTTTATGTTGATTCAAAGATGGCTAACGCGTTTGGGCGTCAATGTAGGGCGGGAGATAATATTTTAAAATGGCGTAAATACCTGCGTCGAGTGCATCTGTCGCATGACAGATGCACTCGAACAAAGAAAGTAGGCGGAGCTAGTTAATCCTCAACACATATACCAGGGATTCATAGATGGTCCTCGTTAGACATTCACATGCACAATATCTTTGATCTTATGCACTCCTAATTTGTGTTTTAATTTATTTAAAAAAATATAATTTATTAATTTATTTTAAGCACACACAGATCGTTAAACAGGTTTACACCTTATGGCGGTCCGGGGGGAAGAGAGGAAATTACTTTAATTTATTTTAATTTATTAAAAATTATCAATATGGTTTCAGAAAAGGCAGTTTCTTTCTACGGTTTTGGCTTAATAAAAAACTGACTGAATACGTAAGTAACAAAACGTTCTCATTTGTTGTATTTTTGGATATGATTAAAGCATTTTATTATGTACTTAGGTACATACATACATACTAAAGATTTCTGGATTTCTCACTATTTAGTATTTACACATTACTCCAGAATCCAGAAATTCCGTAACGAAAATAACCTAACACCTCCCACTCCGACCGGCACAGCGGAAATACATTTTAGTTTTGCCATCTATCGATGGATAGCAGAACTTTTAATGACTTTTTGACCACGCTTGTCTTTTTAATTCAGCAACTCGCCTCTAGGTGGCATTAGTTGTATCGGCGTTATTGCGCATGCATTATCCCCTCTTCGCTTCGCAATCTCGTGACTCTTGCCTGCTTATGCAATAGCTTTACCGCGGCAGTCTCCGAGTGCCATACGTTTTTTTCTTTACGATTCGAAACAATACACCCAGTCACCAGGTTTCGTCACCTGTCACAATGTTATAGACAGCCAGCGACACTCGTCTATTAAACTCTTTAATATTTTTTTGACAATACTCTTCAAGCAGTCGTTTTTTGTCTACCCTTAATCATCATGCATGCAAAGCTGCCAAACATTCAGTTGCACATGCAAAATGTTTTGCACTTGACTCAATCCAATGCCTAATTCACTACGAATTCGTTAAACATAATTTAAAACGAATTGTCGTACGGTGTCGATATTGGATTCAGCAGCCGCAGGACTCATTGGCTGACCTTCACGTTTATCGTGATCGTTATCATGCAGATGATTACGTCCACGTGCAAATTCTCCGAATTCTCCAGTTGAAGTCTCTTGCAACTCTTTTGTAAACTGTTCACTTAAGTTGCAACGAAAATTGTAAAAAGTTATTGAGCGAAAATTTTCCCAATTTAATTCCATTATAACAGCCACTACTTTTTAAATGTCATTGAGCGACACACAATAATTAACACACAACACAATCTGCCAAATCGAAAAAACAAATGAAAGCTCGAAACTTAAAATGAAGTGTTATGTTCCTAGAGAGTTCCGTTTTCAAATATTGTTGTTTTTTTTTATTTATATTAAATGGCCAGTTTCGTAAACATTTCGTATCCCCCCTTTTTGTCTCTATAATTTTGACCAAAACGAAGCATTGGTTTTTTGGGCGCTCCTGTCCATAAATATGAGCAATACTTCATTTGAGGTCAGACGGGTTACACTACAACAGGCACAGCGTAATAGAATGAAATAAAGACGAAAAATTATCATTTATTTGATGATCACTACAACCTTGAATATTCACTACCTATAAGAATAACAATATAACATAAACATTTAGCATTTGATATGAAATAAAACAACTTGTTTTCGGTGTTAGTAAACTATAAGATATTATAAATGGGCATCGTGTTTTCTTGGCTGCATCAAACGAAAGGTAAATTACAATAGAATAAATATTAAAAAATATATAAAGACTTAGATGTGGAATATTAACGATCGCACTCAGAGTTATTAATAAACATTTAATCTATTACTAAGTCACAATTTCGTATAGAAAAAATCGACTTAATGACTAATTAAAAGATAATTAACGTCCCGGAGTACGGCAGTGCGATTGAAATTAGCAGGTTTTATGGCACAGTGAAATAAATGTATGTCGGGAACTCGATGGAAACTTTAAAAAACGGTGCATGTAGCCCACATGACGTAACAAAACAATGTCTTGTTGGATTGATCTTCTTTTATAGATAATTGTGATATTTTATGTAGGTTTAATTAACATTCAATCTTTTTTGTACTAGCGATCTCGATATCGGTGTCAGTTAAACCGTTTTTAGACTGAATATCTCGAGATATAACGCGATTCTTGTTATTTTGAAAAGAGCATTAGATAGATTATTTCTTTCTGAATCCAACGATACCAATAACTAATTTTTGAAAAAAAATCAGTTAAACCATTCTCGAACTCAACCCTTATTGTTACTTGAATTAAACTGTTTGAAATAACAGTTTTAGTCTAATAAAAACTCATAAAAATCCAAAATAGAGCCAGTAAAGCACATCTTAATTGTAAATAGCTTTAACTTTTTTAGTCAGTCCACAAGTGCCTTTTTGGTCAACTTTTTTCAGCAGTCGCCGAAAATCATGATTGAGATGTCATTCGATTCGGAATAGCATCTAGATAGCTTTCGAAAACCAATGAAGTTCCGCAAATAAAAATTACAAAAGTTATTAACAATTAACTAAAAAAAAGGTTTATTTAGTTTTTTGCAAATATCTCATAAACTAATAAAGATTTTTCAAATTTGAAAAAAGATTCAGAAAGAAGAGGAAATTTTCTTAAAAAAGTTTTGACTCTCGGAATTGTAGGACTAATATTTATAATTTTCCCAGAGGGTTGAAAATACGCCCGAAAACGGGTACTCCAGCTTGCGCAAGCCACGCCTCCTTCGGACATTTAATGAATAAATATTATTTAAACTTATTAAATATGAAAATTAAAATTTGGAAAAATTCAGGTGCCTACAGGACAGATCAATAAACAATAATCCGTGGTCAAAAAAAACTTTATCGAGGTTTTTCAATAAGTTATTCATTAATTAATTAACATTTTATTGTAGCACGAACATTAATGTTTGAAAAGACGTAGTTTTTCGCCCTTTATTCAGGATTCAAGGAAACAGCAGACGAGTTGTTTGTCACCAATTTTATGCGCCATTGTCAAAGAGAATACAATACGCCATTATGTTTTTACCACAGACGAATATATTATCCATCACGTACATATTTCAAATAGCGCCATCTATCTGGTTATATTAAGACTACGAATCTAAAGAGATCTCATTATCGATAAATAAAATAGGTGACGCTGTCTTTAGACATGCTCCCGCCTAACTCAATAATTTTACAACATACATAAGTGTAAATTTATGGATCTATCAGATAACATGTTTAATATTAGGATGTCTGATTGGAACAAGCATGATAAATAATTTATTACTGTGGTAACATACAATTAAGGAACTATTGATAATTTTAGAATTATTAAGAAACCTAATCCATTGGAAGAGGACATATAGTATTAAAGGCGCGTTTAATCACTCCTCTTGTGGTTTGAATTTCTGCGACCCTTGTGGTGCCATCTCTCCCCTGGCAGCGGTTTATAATGCGGCCTAGTCTCCATTGGTGCAAGTGCGATAATTGTTAAACTATTAACTAGGATTTTTTTCCTTTCGTGGAGCTATTTTTCAAAGGTCTTAGAATAGATTTCCGTTGGAAAAATTAAAGAATTGTAAATTTTCATTTTGTAATTAACAATTTACTAAGGTAAAAAATTATAAAGCTTTATTAAACATTGAAAAAAATTTTTTTTTCATAATATTATTATTGATCCGTTTTCTTATGATCAGAAGCTACTTAAAATTATTTTTTATAATTTTTATCTCCTATTTTTCAAAAAAAATGTTATAAACAAATGAGTTGTTTATGAGATAATTTAAATTTTTTTTCGATAACATAATCTTCTTCCTTCTGAATCTTTTTACAAATTTGAAAAATCTTTATCAGTTTTTGAGATATTTGCAAAAAACTAAACCCCCCCTTTTTTAGTTAATTGTTATTAACTTTTGTAATTTTTATTTGCCGAACTTCATTGTTTTTCGAAAACTATCTAGATGCTATACCGAATCGAATGACATCTCAATCATGATTTTCGGAGACTGCTGAAAAAAGTTGACCAAAAGGCACTTGTGGACTAGGCTTTTTTGAAAATTTGGTAACACTATTTCTAATTCACGCTAAGAGACGTACCTTATTAGTGTTTAGTGTTGCAAATATTCCTGAATTGGACTGTATTGTGTTGTGCAAAACTTTGTGTTTTTAAGTTGATTCAACGACATTCTTCAACGAAGGATGCTTTGAGCTCAAGGGACATTCGCTTAGGAGGTTAGCTGGTACTGAATTCAGATTCAGTCAGATTTATTTATTACAAATATATTTATTTTATTCCTGACGCCGTAACGTCAGTTCTTGCCATTGATGTGTGCCGGTTCGGATGGTAAGGCAGAAGGCAAACTTACTTTTGCTAGAGGCCTAACATCCCGGCCTCTAGTTGGCAACGCATCATTACCACCTTTAGTGTCTCCCTCTAGGCGGCGTAAATTTCTTACCATCAGGAAATCTGTCGGCATAAGGCAAAAAAGGCAAACCTTCCAATATTATAAAAAAAACACACACAAACTCCTACCCCAGATCGAACCCGTCTCATGATACTTCCATGGCATTAGACGTATGGGCGTCGCCAGGATTATTTTCAGGGAGGTGCATCTCCATTTTTACATGCTATTAACCCCTATAAAACATCGAAATAAACATGTATAGCAACATACATATTTACATACAAACACAAACATACATACATACTCTCGAAAAGCATTTCTCTCCCGCAAGTTCAGTCAGGTATTTTTTCTTTACTTCCTTTCCGGCAGGGGGCTGCAGGTGCACCTCCTTGCACTCTGCTGAAGGCCATAGTTAGACGTGTATGCTAACCCATTGAGAAACGATACATAATGTTTTACGAGTTGTTCTAAAATTAGCGTGTTTAACTAAACACAAAACTTTTTACTCGCTGTTAGTGTTGAAATTAACTTGATAAATATGATGACGATTTTTGTATTTACAGAAATGAACAATTTGTTATGTGTGTTGTTGTTGGTGACAAAAGCAATGGCGGAGGATATCGATTACCACTTAACTTTGAACGACGAGTTTGACTTTAACGCCATCAGTGCCGACCAACTGAAGGACACGTTGCTGTGCCTGATCGACAAGGGACCTTGCTCTGACTTGATTCAAAGTTTCAAAAGTAAGCCATAACTTATTGTAGTAGGGCTAGATTTTGTCCGTAGCTATAACTAAAATTAAGTATGTAGCTCTCCCGGGAGAACTCGTTTAGATATTGGGATTATTTTTACAATATTGGAAGGCAAGCAACGAAACGGATTTCCTGATGTTAAGAAATACACGCCGCCTAGAGACATCAAAGGTGATAATGGTGCGTTGCCAACCTGAGGCCGATATGTTACCCTCCGAACCGGAATACGTCAACTGCACCACTGCTGACGTTATGGCAGCAGGAATAGGTAAAGCGGTGGTACCCATTGGGGCGAGTTGCTGCAAAACTCTATAACCTAGTAGGATGGCACGGTGTTAGTGACGGTAAGCCTAAGCTCGCCTTTTACGAGCTGCCTGACAGGAAGGCAGATGGTCTATCCTGCAGAGAAGCCCGGATCAACACGGAGATAATAATAGTAATAAAATAATATCTCACTCAAAGATGGACTGCTATCTCCACACTGACTAATAAACAACGCTTATGAAAGAAGGACAAATAAACTAGCGGATCTAAGCGGTATAGAGGGCAAAAAACTACTCTACTACTTCGCATCCTTATTACGAAAGAGAGAGATAACGAGATATGTATGAGGACAAGAAATAGCGGAATAAGCCATACCCGAGCTCACAGTGTTCTCCTATAAATTTAGTGAATAAGAAAGCGTTCACACAACTCAGCATTGGCTATCATGGGCTCAATGAAGTGCTGCTCTACTTACCTGTCACTTTTCTCTTTCCATTGCCTTGAATGAGATGACACTTTAGATATTCTGTCATGTCTTTGCTTTAGATTAATAGTTACTAACAGGCAAGTCAATCACCATCCTAACGATAAAAACAAGATAACCTTTTCTACGAGACTAGAATTATGACGGTTTGAAGTGAAACTTGTATTCTGCAATGCTCAGGCTGATTTTAAGCGATTAATAAAATGTTTTTGGCTGAATTTGTATGTAATGTTTACTGTGTTAAATAATTTAGTCTTTGAAAGTAAAGGGTTTTTAAAAATATTCAAGCAGCTGAACAAAAGTGTCTAGAGAAATAGTTATGTATCGCATATAGACACCAAAAGCAGTATTAATGATTTACCAAAGTAAAGATAAAGTGCGTAAGTAAGTACGTGGGATACCCTACTTTTGAACTGAGACAAGCCTCAAGACAATGATACAAAACGACAAAGTGCAATGTGGTACCATTTCGAGAAATTCATAGATTACCTGTACTGTATTATTTGACTAACAGCAATTCATCAATATAAAATAATATACTCTAATTATAGTATTTTGTTTATATCACGGTGGTACGTTCTTCATAATAATTGTGCAGAATACAGAGCACTGTATTTAATTGTTTGTGTTTTGCAGATCACTATCCTGTAGTCGTGCAAGAAGCCTGCAGAAGATGCAATGATAACCAGAAACATATGATACGAGTCTTTTTAGATAGAGTGAAGAAGGAATTCCCTGAGCTATATCAGGCTTGGAAAAACCTCAATGATCCAGAAGGAAAATATTTTGACCAATTCGAAGCAAGTACCATTGGCTTTTAATTGTGTTGAAGAGTAAGTGTTCTCATTTCTGACCTCTTTTATCTTACTTCCTCTCCTTTTCTCCCCAATCCATAATTTCATTGCTAACATAGCACGTGTAATATTTAAGCTTACAAACTTTTTGTTATAAAACTGTTACGAGATTTTTTTTACTGTTCCTTCATCTTCAAAGCGCCTCCGATGCAGGGCTGCCGCGG
>NJDD01000710.1:3476-23953 GCA_002245505.1 Calephelis nemesis | reverse complement strand
CTTTGGCCTCGCACGCCTGGTGGCCGACTCCAGTGGCCGGAGTCGCTTCTCTTTCAGCGCGGAAGGAGGCCCGGTAAGTACCGGGCCGTAGCCACGGAGTGGGATGGTGAATACCAACGCGACCCCATTTCGCTCCTAGCCATGCTAGCGGCATGAAGCCAGCCATCTACGTAAATAGTTAGACCATCTACCTTTCTTATCACCCGTAAGAGACGAGCATAGGTAAAATGTGTCTTTTTCAACGTGAACATTGGTGGTAAAGTTCTACGTAGCAAGGTGCACAGATAGGAATCCACTTCTTCAGATATTTGTGCCATCATAATCATAGTGTTCCATAGGCAAGCCGAGTAGTTGCATATTGGTTAAGCGTACCACCCACCAGGTCACAGGTTAGACACTCTGATAACATTTCTGGTGTCAACTGGCCTTGGTTTTCTTTTATCATTAGAAGAGCCGTGTACGTTTCTATTGTATTTGGTATAAATAAAAGCAATAGAGATGGATTTTAATCATAACTTTATTTTACAACACATTTGACATTATTTATCTTTAATAAAATTAATATGGTGCTACAGCAGCTTCAAAGGTGTCAAAATACTTTTCCTCAGGATCGTTCATCTGTCGCCATGTTTTGTAAATTTCCGGGAGCTCCGACTTGAATCTCTTCAAAAAAACGTTGAGGATGCGCATTTGGTCAACGTTGCACCTTTCGCAGGCTGTCTCCACTATATGCGGATAATGTTCTAGAAAAATAATTCATATGAAGTCAGTGGTGCCGATTCTGATACATACCTACCGGGTTACTAAAACAAAAAAAAACACTCGTTTAACACTTGTTTTACTAAACCCTGTCTAAAATTGGATTCTCAAGCAATACCGTACTAGCCGACCTGGCAAATTTCGTATTGCTAGAGTTTGACAGCCACAAGTTAGGAAAAATGGAAACTAAACTTCTATTTCTTTTTTGTTGCCCGACCAGGGGATCAAACCCCTGAACTCAAGAAGTCACGACCGACGCCGGACGGCGAGACCACAGAGACGATATATATTTCTACATTTTTAAGAAAATCTATTGTCAGAAGTTTCCGTAACTTTGGATACAAATTTATTTCACAGGAATTGCCGAAGTGCAGTTAAAACTGTACAGAGAATAACGTAATTCTCATATTTACCTGAGGTAAAATTAAAATGTATGTTATGTGTGTTGCGTTTTCACGCTAAAATTGCTAAACTGATTTAGATATAAAAATATATTAAACTTTGGAGTAGGACGTAGGGTACTTTTTATCTCAAAATTTCAAAGGGTAGCGTCGGAGAGATATGTATTAAATAAATAGACTACGTGGGCGAAGCCGCGGGTAGCGACTAGTGTTAAGATGTATTGTTACTAATTTTCTAAACCTCATTTTAAATGAAAGAATTCCATACACATTTGCAACCCTGTTTGGTAGAAAAACTCCTTTTCTTATTTTCATTTCTAGCCTACGGAAACCTCTTTAGTAAACGGGATGAAAATTAGCATATAAGTGCCTAACCTTCCTCGGAACCTTATGTCGTCAAAGCTGATAAAACGCGCCCTCTTTTAGGTTAGGTATAGAGATGTGTTAATGCAGATATCATTAATATGCGAGTATCGATCCCAGAATAATATATCTACACATTCCGACAGTCTACATAATGTAAAAACTCTGATGATGTCTACAAACTAGTAGATTTTTCAGGAAATCCAACCCAGGCATAATTTTAACGAAAAAATTTTTGCATGAATAACCAAAATAAAATTAATTATTTTTGTTTAATTAAGATTACATCTAATTAACGTCAACAAACAATGTGACGCGTAATTTATGTAACAAGATTATATATTAAGCTAAATGCTATCGATTGCTCCGAAATTGCTAAACCTATTTAAATGAAGAAACAGCCATTATGAAGGTTAAAGAATTCGGTTTACTCACTCCTCCAGCTATAAACAAAATCTTCACAAGGTCCTTGGTCGATCATACAATACGCGATAGTCTTCAGCTCTTCCAGACTAATAGCATTAAAGTCGAAATGATCATCCAGGGTCTCGTGGTAGTCCATATCCTCCGCCAGTACCGTCGATATCAACATAAATATACCCAGTAATTTAAACATAACTGTAAACATAATGTTTTAATGGATTACTAAAGCCCAGGTTTGGTACTCAAGCCGATCTGCACCGAGCTGATAGCAGGATGAAACATATTTTATAATAATACAATATATAATTAATAGAAGACAGCGAATGCGCAGACGGTCTTTTGGTATGAGATCGCGCGAATGGTAAATACAACCTTCGCCAAAGTGGTCTAGCGGTTCAATTGTTGGACTTGACTGCATGAGGTCCCGGGTTCGAATCCTGGGCCGAGCACCAAAAAGAAAATTTAGTTTTTCCCATGTTTTTCCAATTTTCTAATAATATAAAAAAATGTTACTCGGGATTGGATATGTGCCCGGTTGACGATAGGCTTGCCACCTATCACATTGTGGGATGTAGTGTCTTCGACGAGTCGTGGATGCCCTGGGTGTGCCTCTGCCAACCCTTTCAAGGATATGGGCGTGAAGATACTTTTTTCTCGCAGAAATCGTCGATATTTCATGCTTTATTTTGGGGCTGGGATGTTATGCCACGTGTGCAAATGAGCTAGCTATCCTAGTTTATAGCACGAAACACAGCAATGGTAAAAACCAACGCGACGGCGGCAGGATGAAGGCGGTGGTACCAACCTAGACCAATTGCTGTAAAGCACCGTGCCTCCTAGTCGTGACTGGCTGCAGCATTGGTATAATCCAGTAACATAAGTCATTAGATTTTTTTTATGATATTGGAAGGCAAACAAGCAGACGGATTTTCTGATGGTAAGAAATTCACGCCGCCTAGAGACACCAAAGATGTTAATGGTGAGTTGCCAACCTTAGGCCGGGATGTTAGGCCTCAAGCAAAAGTAAGTTTACCGGCTCCCTTATCCTCCGAACCGGAACACTTCAACGGCAAACGCTGACATTATGGCGGCAGAAATAGATAACGCTTTGGTACCAATCCGGGCAAGTCGCTGCGAGACTCTACCACCTAGTCAGATGTCACGGTGTTAGTGACGGTAAGCCTATGCTCTCCTTTTACGAGCTGCCTGGAACAGGAAGGCAGTTGGTCAGATTACCACCTACAGGACTGTCAAACAATCTAAGGCACTTAACACACTTTAAAATTATTCAACCGTTATTGTATTTGTCGCCTTACTTCTTTTGGACCTTTTTGGTTGAAATTTCGTGTATATATTTCAGTGGTTTCCTGGATGATTTAAAAATACAAGTAATCCCGGTAGGTGGCCCTGATGTTCGTATGTCACCAAATATATATAAACATATAAAAATAAACAAACAAACATCCATACATATAATAGTGGATGTGGTTGGATGTTGTCAGAAACAAAAGTCACATATTATGACATAACGATTGTCGATATTACCTTCTGGATTGAATTTTGATCCTCGTTGGTTACTAGCAGTCACCACTTCACATTCTAGTAATAATTAAACTCTAGAACGATACACAACCATATTAAATAGCACTTTTTTGTTCGTAGTTCGTTCGTCGTTTTGTAATTTACATATTAGGTATTTTTTTATACACGTAGGTACACATAACGTACACAATACAGATGTATACACTTGACTACACATTCATAGTGGTGCCTGCTTAGCCGTCACCCGCGGCTTTACCTGCGTATTCCAGTTTTCTAACTCTCACACATACGTTGCCCATACATAATATATACTCGTATAATATAAATCAAACATTCAAATGGATGGATGGTTGAAAACCGGCTACAATTTGAATGATGTGTGATCAAAGAAGACAAAAGATAAAAAAATATAATTTTTACTGACTTGGCGGTGTTCGAAAGTATATTGATAAAAAAACGACGGATTGCACTCCGGGAGTGCTGGCAAAAGTGAAAACTTGAATATTAAAGTTGTGATTTTTTGATATTTTGGAATGATTAGGGAATAATTTTGTACGAATTGCTTTAATTATCAGGATGAAAGTACTATCATTTATGTGGTAGAATACAATATTTATTTATTGCGCTATCGTACACAAACATGACAACACGAACATTCGTGCAAGCTCCCTGCGCCGTCTTACAAACTTTTGTCTTACGAGTCAGGTCACGTGTCCTGACGCGAGTTTAGAAAATTTTACACATTCCAAAAATTGCGCAACACCGCTAAAGAAGTTTTCAATTCAAAAAAATATTTTTCATAATATCGTAAAGCGGGAAACATATTATCAGCCGGGGACACTTTCGACTGAGCGAACTCACGGAGCGGTTTTTACCCACCCCCATGGCGGTTGCCGGCCCGCAGTTTCTGTAGAATATAGATTTATATGCAAAAAGTAAAACAACATTTCACGCCCGCGGTTGCTCCTGGTTCCCGAGCGGTCGCCGCCACTAGAATCGTAGTTTGTGGCCGATGATTTCAACCACGACGGCTGTGTGACTCGTGAGACCGACGTTAACAGTACAAACTGTATCTTTCGGACGTCCGAACGCTCAAGGTCACGTCCGCGACTTAAGTCCGATAGTTTGCATGGCTCAGTGTATATTATCATTATCTAGATACCCTGTGATGTGATTCGCAGCTGTAAGCCGTGGCTAATAATATGTTTCAACTCTGTGTCTCTCTTTGTGTATGGGATCATAACTACTAAATCAATGGACTGATTTTGATGCGGTTTCAGTTTGAAAGCTGACGTAATTGAGGTAGCTCCAAGCTATGTTTAGTGTTCATTTCATTAAAACTTAAAAACCGATTGTTAATAATTACCACATCGTTTTGTGTGCGACGATGATGTCGTCGAAATACTTCAAAACATTATACCTATGCATTATTAGGTGCAACACATAAACCACTTGAGGGATCTAAACCTATCTTTCGGAAAACCATCAAAATGTGTTCGTTATAATTATATCGCGAAACAAATTTAGTTAAAATACAAGAGTGAAGTGCTCATGTGTCGCCGATCGCATAACTTCCGAACGACTGTTTGTTTTGTTTATTATTTCTGAAGAGAAAACACGGGAAATTGCTGGGATAGTGAAAAAAACAATAAAATTAAATAGTGTAAGATAAAAACATAGTTAAGTTGAGAATTTTTGATGTCTTTCAAAAGTATGGCTTGGATTTTAAATAACCGTACCCTAGAAGGTCCAGACCCATATTCGATATCGAATCAGTAGATTTTATGGTATAAAATTCAAAAGAAACTAGAAAATGTTCAATGCAAAGACACAGTTCTTATGATTTTATAATAGGTAACTAATATGCGTACGTATCTATATGCTATGGTTCGTTGACCAACATTTTTGAATCTACACTAGATGCATATTATATACTACATTTATCTATAATCACAGCCATTATGTAACAAAGATGGCGGTTTTGTTTTTGATTTACCTGTTTTAATTCCGCAACCAACGAATAAATCATTCTTTTATGATGATACGTACAGAATTAAAAACTAAAAACTTATAAAAACATAACAAACTCATTACTTTGAAACGATTACGTTTATATTCTGGCGTTTAACTAAAATGTAAAATATCCAGTCGTATACTCGTATTTGTATACAAATGAATAGAAATGCAAATTTATTATTAAATATATATTTAAAAAAACATACAAATTGGTGAGACATTTTGATTTTTTTATTTGGTCTTAATTAAATATTTTTTTATCAAGGGATCGACAGACCTAATCAACTTTAGTACGCAGATGAAGATCTGCAGCAACAACTAATCTTATATGTATATTAAAGTAAAAATAATAAATGTCCTTAAACAAATAAAAAATGGGAAGTTCGGTCTGTGAAAAAAAATTAGCACTTGAAACACATAAATATACAAATGCAAATGGATGTACCTACAGTACCATAGACCATATAATAGTACATTTATTATTCTGTGATATAGCTAGCACTGTTAAGCCTTAGGACTCACGGAGCGGTTTTTACCCGCACCCGTAGCCGTCGGGGAACAGCGGTTTTATTTCAAAACTCACGAGACCGGTGATTTGTGCAATCACACAGCCGTCGCGAATGAAATCATCGCTCGCAAATTTGTACGATTGTACCGGCGGGCGATCGTTGCCGCGGGAACCGCAACCAACCGCGGGCGCTACGGTTGTAAAACGCGACGTGAAATGTGCTCGGTGGTAGTTTACAAAAATGTCGACGCGCACAAATACCACTTGTACGGTTCAAGTGAATAAAGATTATTCTGATTCTGATAGAGTGCAACAACTTACACCAGGTAGGGATCCACAGCCTTACCTATTCCTGTAATGACATTGTCACGTTCCGGTCTGGAGAGTGGGGTTGGTAACACATTTAACCCGTTGTCTCGTACGAGCTATCGGTCAGGAAAGCCGAAAGTCTATTCCACGAAGAGGAATTGGACCAACACTAAAATAATTGTCTTTTCCCGGATAATGCTATATTTTTGTCTTGTATATTCAATAAACATTTAAATAAAGTGTAAAAAATGTCAGTCCAGAACATCACATAATTCAAGCTATATAATAAATAATAAATAAATATCCCTGGACAAATTACACAAATTGAATCTAACCCCAAAGTAAGCTAATTATATGCTTGTGTTAGGGGTGTTAGTCAACGATACAAATGCATAGAATTACTTAAATAGATACCAGAATAAATTTAATAAACACCCAGACTCGGGAATGCAGACATCTATATGTTCATCACACAAATGTCTGCCCCGTCGGGAATCAAACCCGAGCCTCACGGTTGATCGGTGTAATTAGGCGTGTACGCTAGGCACTCGACCTACGAGGCGGTCATTTTATTCCATATCAATAAAGTGTACTTTTTTCACAAGTTGGTAACATTATGTGTGGATTTGTTATGGATTTTTTATTTTATGAGAACTTAATTTTAATTGCAGAGCGAAGATGCGATCAAGAGCTATTTGAATTTAAATTGAGATTAAATTCTTGTATAAAAAGAATCAAGTTGGTATTTTTTATCATAAAAACATGGAAACGTTAGATGATATACTTGGTTTATAATATATATATATAATATAATATTCTTTACATTCATTTAGAAACCAGAAGAACGCGCCAGAGGTATCGTAGTAATTGCAAAAAAAAAATCATAAAATTAAAAACTAGTAATCTATGGTCTGGCTGTCCATCGGGTTCGATTCCCGGATCGGGCCACATAAAGAAAATTCGGTTTTTCCGATTTTCCCTGAAGAGGTAGGAAGCGGCACAACCAGGGTACCCACGACTAGCCGAAGATACTAAGTCCCACAATGTGATAAGTGGCAAGCCTATCGCCAGCCGGGCACATATCCAATCCCGAGCAACATTTTTTTTATTTTAAAATTGGAATACCGAAATTTTCTTTTTGTTGCCCGACCCGGGATTCGAACCCGGGACCTCATGCAGTCAAGTCCAACCCATGAACCGCTAGACCACAGAGGCGATTACTATAATAAATATAAAGCATATTTTTGCTTTTTTAATTGGTAGGAGTGATCTGAGATTAGCGTTGAATTTTATATGAGGCTGCCCGACCCAAGAATCGAACCCGTTACCGACCACAAAGCAACTCAAAAAGTGTTCTTTCAATTGTTGGCAATAAGTTTACCACTTCTCATATAATGGAATTTCAGATCCTTTGGCTAATTCTAGGTGTCCTGGATGTACCTCTGCCTACCTTTGAGGAGATGGGTGTGAAGATTTACTTTTCTATACTTGCTTGGTATTTTTCTAATTTCAGAAATGAAAAGTCTGTTGGGTTTTGCACTGTTAGTATCTACAGTGGTGGGGGAAGATATCGAGTATCACTTGATTCTGGATGACAATGTCGACTTCGACGCCTTCACCGCCGAGGAGTTCAAGAATACCGTGCTGTGTCAGATAGATAGAGGACCATGCACAGAACTAGACAGGAGCCTCAGAAGTAAGTGACTTTTAACCGACTTCCAAATAATTACAATCTCCAAAAACCGACTTCCAACAATTTCGTTAGGTACGTTGCGATTTGTTTTTTTTACGTAACACAAAAAAATATTCCAAAATTGTCTTATACAAATTTTATCAAAATCCTACTATCAGTCTTTAAGTCGAAATATGATAAGAGTAATAGGGACACCTCGATCATAATTGTGTCCAATCTTTCTAATGCTAATCGCCTAACGAACATAAAAAAATAAAAAAACGTGAAATAACTTAATAATAATAATAAATAAAAAAACTTTTAGAGTCGGTTAAAAAGGAGTAAGTATGTTCAACACTCAACTTCATTTCTAAGTATGTTAGTCGATTTTTCGGTCATTTGTGACCCCTTTTTAATACCTATTTTTTGAAAGAACGTTCTTTTAAAATTGACACTAATCTTACAAAATCAAGCAAAATACAAAATTTCGGAGAAATGACTGTATTTGTATAAAAAGAGTAAATAATAAGAAGGAAGTAACAAAGTTATGCAGGAACCGTTTTAGTTGGCACTCGATACTCCCTACCTACCCCGCAACAACATGGCGTAAACATAAATATGTATATTCATGAACTTTTCGGAAAATGGTAAAATATTACATTTTTATGATATTGGAAGGCAAAGAAGCAGACGAATTTCCTGATGGTAGGAAATTCAAGCCACCTAAAGATAACAAAGGTGGTAATGGTGTGTTGGAAACCTGAGGCCGAGATGTTAGACCTCAAGCAAAAGTAATTTTGTTATTATTAACTCTTTATATCTTTATTGACTATATAAGTAGACTTGGTGTACAAATAAATAAACTACTAAATATATACTATTTAATGAACTAAAACACATATAATTTTTAAAAAAATAACAAAACAAATAAACAAAATTAAACTAAACATAATCCTAAAGTAAAATTATATAAACGAATTGCAAGTCTAAGCTATGGCAAAGAAATGCTCTTTTAGATGTTTCTTGAAAGAATCAAGAGTTTCGCAGCGACGAATTACATAAGGTAAGGAGTTCCACAACTTTACAGCATGGTCTGTGAATGAATGGGAATATGCAGCAGAATGACTAGAAGGGTATCGCAACAGAGTACGTACATTTGAACGACAAGGTGAATCAGGAGAATATAAGAATTTAAATTAGTTACGAAGGTAATTAGGAGAAAACTGATTAAAAAGAATTTTGAATAGCAAGCAAAGAATGTGAAATTGTCGACGTTGTCTAATCGGAAGCCATTTGAGCTTAGACCTATAACTGAGTTCTCAAATTTATTAACGCATCAAGGTAACAACAGTCGGCGTAATCAATAATGGGGAGGATAAGGGTATGCATTAAATAAATTTTAGTTTGAAGGGGCAAAAAATTTTGAAGAGGTTTGAGAGAGTGAAAAGCAAACCCTAACCCTTACCCTCCGAACCCGAACCGGAACACTTCAACGGCAAGCAACTGACGTTGTCGCGGAGAAAATAGGTAAGATGGTGGGTCCAATCCGGGCGAGTCGCTGCGAAACTCTACCATCTAGTAGGATGTGATGTGATGCAGATTTACCGTCATTAACACCGTGGTTAATGACGGTAAATCTATGCTCGCCTTTTACTAGCTGCCTGGCAGGAAGGCAGATGGTCTATTCTGCGAAAGAGCTCGGACCAATATGGGGATAATACGACTGACGAAAGCATAATAAAGATACAGTTAGCAGTGTGTGTTGGAAAAGTGATATAAAACCATAGGAGTGTGTGTAGCAACATCTTGTTGACTCAGCAGATCAAGGAAACTCGCTACACCAGTCTTTTCATGAACTCGGCCTTTCAACGGCCTGGACATAAATGTAGATTGTGTCATATGAAAAAAAAATGCTTAAGGTGAGGGCGCTATTTTGAATCACGAACAGAGTTTTAGAATTGAATTCTGAGCTTAGAATCTTGATCATAGAATTTATTCAAATTGCGCACACCACCCAAATCAAAAAATATTTCGCAACCGAATGTTACTGTTCTCTTTTCATCCTTCTCTATAAGAAGATATATTTTAATGGCATAAAACAACAAACAAGAGCAGTGTTTTTTTGATGGTAAGAAACAATTATGGCGTACAAACTACATACCTACCGTGACCGGAATGTTAGGCAAATTGTGCAAATCTTCCTAACTCCCAAAATAATTTTTATAAATTTTAAAAAAAGAAAAAAATTCACCCCAGAGAGGATTTCAGCCTTTAACCTTTCGTCTCAAGTCACGAATGCCCAGTTCTGAGTATCCTATAGATACCCAGTTCTTAGTATGTACCTACTAAATGAGTTCATACCTATAGGTATATGTTTGGCACTCAAATAAATAAATAAATGAAATAAATAGATATTCCTGGACAAGTTACACAAACTGAATCTAACCCCAAAGTAAGTAAATTACTATGCTTGTGTTATGGGTGTTAGCCAACGATACTAACATATTATGTATATACTTAAATAGATAACCAGAATAAATTTAGTAAACACTCAGACCCGGAAATACAGACATCTAAATGTTCATGAACCTTGAACACACAAATATTTGCCCCGTCGAGAATCAAACCCGAGCCTCGCAGTTGATCGGTGTAGCCAGACGTGTACGCTAGCCATTCAACCAACGACCATAACTTTCATTCTCTCAAGGTACCTATTTTTATTGTAGCACTTGTCTTGTGTTAAATTTCTACAAATTTTAAAGAAAGAAAAAAAAAACCAAGCACAGGGCAAGTGTTAAAATAAAAATCCCATCATAATTGCCACATTATTGGTGTCAGGAACTTTAATGCCCTCTACCACAAACGGTCTTGTTAAAGATGAGCTACTTGGCAGAGTGGAAGATGGTCTATTCAACACAAATTATGCGGACTGTGGTGTGTGTACTGATATAATATAAATAACTGAAGTGTATGTGTATGTTTAACCTAAGTCAGCAATATTGTATTCCTTCAACTGAATGAATTATGTGCATTCGCTTCCATCTACTACAACTGTAGACATTAAACGATGTAATTCAATATATTTAATATATTTTACTTAACGCCTACAACTTAACCATCACCATGAAACCATCTACCATCGTATGGCGACCGTGACAGGACTAGGAGGATATACCAGGATCAGACAAGTAAAGTACAGGATCCAAATCGGTGAGCAGATTTTTTTTTTACATAATACTCATGGGAGGAAAATCCAGTAAAGAGGAAATAATTGTGGCTCAAACTGCGTCTGGTGGAAACAATCAATCGCACTTAAATCAGCTACATCACCAAGTCTCAACAAATAACATAGTGATGAGCATTATTGCGGCTGTACTCTTGTTGGTGATAATCATAGGAGGCTTATACTTGTTTTGGAGATGTCATCGTAGTTGGGTTCGTGAAGAACTAGGGAAAGAGGCAATTCGACGCGTTGTACAAGGTACAGAAAATCCAGCTTTTAATAACGTGGCATAAAAGTTTTTTTTTTGTGTGTTACATGTGAGTGTCCGTGTATCCTAGTGTACTGCGTAATTACGCTGATTCTCGTAATTAAAGACTTGAGTTACCATGTGTCCATGACGAACAATTAGATTAGTTAGCATTTAAGTAGCGTAGTAATTTTAAACCGATATTTTTGATGTATTTTTTCTAACTTAATGGAGGAAGAATTGTTAAAAATTTCAAGTAAACTTAATGAAATTAAGGAGTATGTACGTAAATTAGGTGAGAAAAGACGCCAAGGAACGTGTTATGAGAATAAAATAAAGGAAGCTAAATTAGTTTATGAGACGTTCGAACAGTTCCTACTATCTTGCCCCGCGACTTTATCGAAAGAAATTTTATGTTTATGTATTAATGTAAGGAAAACTTATTCCAGTATTTTAAATTATTCTAAACCTATGAACATGTCGAATAAAGAACAATTTTGCTTAAAAACGGCTGTTAGTCTGTTACCAAAGATGGATGGTAATGAGATAGTCACCCGTGAACTAATAGACTCTATCGAATTATACGATTCTATGCTTGATGGTGGTAAGATTTCATTAATAAATTTTGTGTTAAAAACGCGACTTTCTGATAGTGCTAAAATGCGGTTAAACTCGGAATATAGTAGTGTATCAGCATTAGTAGGGGATATGAAGCTTCATCTTTTGACTCAAAAGTCTGACACAGCATTGCAAACCAAGTTACATAACGCTAGGCAGGGTAATAAATCAATCAAGGGATTTGGAGAGGAAATTGAGAGGTTGTTTGTTGATTTGACTATTTCTCAGGCTAGCGGTAGTCAAGAGGCCTTTAAGGTACTTCGCCCGGTAAATGAGAAAAACGCTATAAAAAGATTTGCTGATGGCTTACAAAGCCAACGATTAGGAACTATAGTTACAGCTCGTAACTTTTCTCTACTGAAAGACGCCATACGAACAGCAGAGGATGAGGATATTTCGCGTTTGGATTCAATGTTATCCTACTCACGTCCAAAAACCTTTTTTTTCTAACAATAAAAATGGTAGTAATTATCTTTATAACTACAAAAAGCATTCATATTTCCATAGTGATAATAAATATCGTCAAGGCCATACACAGCGCCCAAGGAATCACAGTAGTTAATATGCATTCAGGTGTCGCAAACGCTTCGTATTTCCGTAATAAGCAATTTCGCGGTAAACGCGGTGGGAATAATTATAATAAATATTATGATCGAAAGCAAGTAAACTATTTCAAACAGAATAATTCCTTGTTAAAGAGTAATAATTCCAAAGACAATATGACGAATAAGGAATGCGAAAACGAATTTTTTCGTGACTAACAATCAAATATTAACTTGCGATAGTATTTATTATGTTATTTTAGGAATAGGGAATAGTTATTTAGAATGGTTAGTTGACACAGGAGCTACTTTATCTGCAATTAAATACGAATGTTTAGAAAATATAAATGCTTTTGTGTATAGTAGTAATTTGGAAGTTAATGGTATAGGTGGAAATTTACGTTCGGAAGGATATGTTTATTTGACGTTAAAATATAATAATAAGTATTTCGAACATAAGTTTCATGTTTTTCGTAATTTACCATGCAATGCCATGGGTATTATAGGTCAAGATTTTATTAAGAAACATTTAGGTATAATTAATTATGTCGATAATACTTTGTCTCTGGGAGGACAAAACGGCATACGTATGCCATTGCACTTATATAACAACTCCTATTCTATGACAATTTCTCCACGGTGTGAAGTGTTAAAATACATACCTAGTAAAATAAATTACGATTGTGTGATACTTCCTAAGGAACTAACGGAAGGTGTTTTCATGGCGAGTGTTGTTATTACGCCTAGGAATGGCAAAATACCGGTTCGAATTATGAACTGTTGTGTTCACCACGAGATAAAGGTCAATATTTCGGATATTGAAATGCATAGGTTAGACGATTACGACTGTTGTCAGTTCAATGGTACCGAAGTATCAGTAGATAGGATTAAGAAACTATTTCCGTTATTAAAATTAGACTATTTAGGTAAAGACGAACAACTTTCTATAGAACAAATATGTGCAAAGTTCGCTGACGTATTCCATTTGCCAGGAGACAAGCTATCGTGTACAAATATCTATGAACAAAAAATTACTTTGAAAGATAATGTAGCGCCAGTGTATAGGAAACAGTATAGAATTCCATTTGCACAAAAACAGGAAGTAACTAGACAAATAGACGAGATGTTAAAACATAATATCATAGAAGAAACGAGCAGCGAGTGGTCCAGCCCCTTGTTACTCGTTCCTAAGAAGGTAGATAGGTTAGGTGAAAAGAAATGGCGAGTTGTCGTAGATTATAGGCAACTAAATGAAAGCATCCAGGATGACAAGTTTCCCTTGCCAAATATTAATGAAATTTTAGATTCCTTGTCCGGTGCTATGTATTATAGTCACTGCGACCTTTCCCAAGGGTGTTTTCAATGTAAAATTGCGAAAAACAGTAGAAAGTATACTGCTTTCACTACAGACAAAGGTCAATACCAAATGTGTAGACTGCCAATGGGGTTGAAGATAAGTCCTTCAGCTTTCAGTAGGCTTATGACTGTTGCGATGTCAGGTTTAAATCACGATAGGTGTCTAATTTACCATGATGACCTTGTAATTTGGGGTAGAAATATTAATGAGCATAATACCAATTTAATATCAGTTTTATCACGGTTAAGAAAAGTCAATCTAAAATTAAATCCGTCAGTTTTTGTTTGTCCGTCAAAATTAATTGTTTGGTCAGTAAAATATTTTCGCCCGTATTTGTTTGGTAAAAAATTTACTATTCGTACAGATCACAAACCATTATTATATTTATTTAATATGAATGATCCCTCTAGCAGGTTGACTAAATTTATGTTGAGTTTAGAACAATATGATTTTGACGTAGAATTTGTGAAAGGGCCGGATAATGTGGTAGCAGACGCATTATCTAGAATAATTGTTACTTCTAATGAGTTGAAAGAGATGTATGAAAAAATTGTGTGTGTAATGACGCGAACGCAAGCAAGACGTATGAAAGAAGATGAGTTTGGAAAAGAATTACAAATTGACGATTCGATGAGTACTAGGTCTGATCAACCAAGGCTCGTTGAGATTCTCGAAAAACGGGAAAATGACTTTGACTTGAATATAGTATCGAATGACAAACTACGTAGTTTGTTGAGAAAACATAACAAAGAAACTATTTACTGGTCCAGAAGTAAAAGAATTATATATTTACCTAAATTGTCCTCATTATTTATTAGCCAAAGCTCTTTATCGGCAATATCGCGAGACGAATTGTTGAAAGAATTGGTAATGTTTTGCGAGCAAAATAACATTGAGGAAGTAGTGGTAATAAAAAATAATATAAATCGTTATTTTATTAAATCGCTAGCTAGTTATATAAAAAATAACAAGGATTGTACGAGTCCTAAATTTTGTATTATTAAGGATGTTCGAAAAATTTATAACCAGGATGAGAAAAAGTTGATAATGAACGAGTTTCATTTATTGCAATCTAGTGGTCACCCGATAATTAGGAGAATGGTTAATAATATTAAAAAATATTATTATTGGCCGAATATAGAAAAGGATGTTAAAAATTACATAGGAAAGTGTACTAAGTGTCAATTGCAAAAATATACAAAAATTGTTAAGGAACCGTTAACAATTACTACGACAGCATCTACATCTTTCGAAAAGCTATATTTGGATATTGTAGGTCCTTTAGATCGTGATGATAATGGAAATCACTAAATATGTTGAGGCTTACCCCTTAAAAACAAAAACAACACAGGAAGTGGCAAAAGCTTTCGCTGAAAAATTTATTTTGCGTTACGGAATACCAAAAGCAATTGCTACTGATAGGGGTACAGATTTTATTTCTAGCACTATTAAAGAAATTTGCAATATTTTTAAAATTAACCAAATAATGTCTACAGCTTACCATCATGAAAGTATAGGAGCATTAGAAAATACACACAAATTATTAGGAACATACTTGAGAATACAAACAGATAACCATCCTTCGTCATGGGGATTGTGATTACAATATTGGTGTTTTTCATACAACACTACTGTACACACTGAAACTCGGTACACCCCGTTTGAACTTGTATTTGGTCAAGTATGTCGCCTACCAAGTAGTTTGTTAAATATGGAACCATTATATAATTATGAAAACTACCCTTTAGAATTTAAATATAGATTACAAAGAGCACAAAGCGATGTTAAACAAAATTTAATAAAAAGTAAAATATTAAGGAAAAATCAATTCGACAAACATGTAAGACCTCACACGTATAAAAAAGGAGATCAATTGTATTTAAAGAGTAAGACAGGTACAAAACTTGATACTCTGTATAATGGTCCATATACTGTTGTGTTAGATATCCAGCCTAATGTAAAAATCTTAAAAGATGGAAAAGAAATTATTGTACACAAAAATAGAACAAAACCCTTTCCAATCTAGTACCAATGTTAAATCTAAGACAAAGAAAAATTGTAATTAGTAATAATTATTATAAAAAAAAAAAATTCGAGGGAGATGTGGTGTGTGTACTGATATAATATAAATAACTGAAGTGTATGTGTATGTTTAACCTAAGTCAGCAATATTGTATTCCTTCAACTGAATGAATTATGTGCATTCGCTTCCATCTACTACAACTGTAGACATTAAACGATGTAATTCAATATATTTAATATATTTTACTTAACGCCTACAACTTAACCATCACCATGAAACCATCTACCATCGGAGGACCAACATAGAGGTTTAAGAACAGTGTTACTATATAAATTTAACGCTTCGGCTATATTCGTCAAGCTCCGGAAATACGAATGTATTTTAAAGATATAGAGTTGTTACTAGACATAATTAATAATTTCTCTTAAATTTAGGTTAGGTCAGCCAATTTGAAAATAAAAGCATAAAGTGTAAAAAGTGTAAAGCAGAAGCGCAAAATTTAAATAGTAGTACTGTGCAGTCATGGAATGCGTTATTTTAAAAGTAAATTAACACCATTTTTCAGTACACTACCCAGAAGTAGTGATGGAAGCTTGTCGACGGTGCAATGAGAAACAAAAACGTGCACTAGGAACTTTTTTGGACAGAATAAAGAAAGAACATCCAGATTTGTATCAAGCTTGGCGAGAGCTCAACGATCCGGAAGGAAAATATTTCGATAAGTTCGAAGAGAGTGCAATTCGGTCATAAGTTTTATAAGGTCATATTTGAAGACAGTCGGTCAATGACCTTTTGTTTTTGTTAATCACTTGTTCACAAATAATTTAATTATCAAAGTAATTTCATATTTATATTGTGAGATGCAAGGCGGATAGTTGTGGTGGTGAATGTTATCTATCGGTAGTAAGCCAGGTTCAGTGAGGTTACAGTTTTAATTGAAGTATAGGTAGTTGGGTTTCTTATATGTATGTTCAAATTATAGAATAGAGATATTCTAAATACTATCGTGTTTTTTTATTTATAATTTCCTGTTCTAAATCTATTTATCTATACTAATATTACAAAGCGGAAATGTTTGATTTTCTGTTTGTTTGTTTGTTTGAAATAGGCTCCGAAACGACTGGATTGATTTCAAAAATTATTTTACCATTAGAAGCCGACATTATCCCTGATGGACATGGGCTATATTTATAACTAGAAAAAATTTGAAATCCCTACTAAAAATTCAAAAATGTATCACAAGGTGTAAAAATATTGCTAGAAAATGTCTGTCCCCGCATGCGCTGCGAAAGCCATTGGCAATATTAGTATAAGGTGTTTTGCAATATTAAAGAACGTATTAATACCTACAAAAAAGTTGGGATTCCAAATATCTAACTATTACAGTTATGGCAATATAACTACTTTTATACATTTTAAAAGTTATTAAAAACAGTGGTCCTTATATATACCTATATATATATATACCTTCTTATTAATCCATATCTAAATAAATTATTGCATATTCAAGACTGTTTTAAAGGTATTGAACCTTGAGATTACTTGAGATTAGAGTTGTTATTACACATTTAATAACAACTTTTTTTTTAACAACAACTCTTGGCCCGAATTGGTACCACCGCCTTACCTATTCCTGCCGCCATAACGTCATGACGTGTTATGTTTCGGAGGGTGAGATAGCCGGTAAACTTATTTTTGCTCGAGGCCTAACATCCTGACCTCAGGTTGGCAACGCACCATTACCATCTTTGGTGTCTCTAGGCGGCGTGAATTTCTTACCATCAGGAAATCCGACTACTTGTTTGCCTTCCTATAACATAAAAAAAAAGTTAATAAAAATATTGAATCCCCGACAAAACCTATATGTAGCAAAGAATAAACTTGTCAGCTTATAAACAAACAATCCACATCGAAATCGATCCATCTGTTGAAAAGTTATTACTACAGATACACACACACACACACATACACATACAGACACTTATAAAACCCCTTGTTTTGCGGCGGGGATTAAAAATAGCACAAACTGGCATACGAGTTGCTAGCCATCTGCAAGAAAGCTGACAAATCCATGGTTATTTCTAAACAGAGCTGGAGCGATTGCTTCAGCAAGCCGATATTAATTCCATACCAATGCAGCATTCCACAGTCAGCAAACTTTTGATTTTTTCCATTAATGGATAGGCTTAAACAACCAGTTAGGCTTCCTACTTCGAAAATAAACAAATCTTACCCTATACAAGTCGATTGATTTGGATTGGTTATTATATCTGTGGATGTAATAAAAATAAGTGGAATTATTTTTTCTTTTTTTTTATGATAATGATAATAGAAGGCAAACAAGTAGACGGATATCCTGATAGTAAGATATTCACGCCACCTGATGCCGGGATCTTAGGCCTAGAGCAAAAGTAAGTTTACCGGCTCCATTACCCTCCGAACTGGAACACGTCAACGGCAAGCATTGGCTAGGTAAAGCGGTGGTAGGTAAACCAATCCGGACGAGTCGCTGCGAAACTGGATTTTTTGACTTTGCTGTCATTGGTGCAATTAACGCGTTTTATTTATATTTTAGCTATTTTTAAAATATTAATAGTGTAATTACTTCAAATTTCTCTATCTCTGTCTAAAATTTGTAAACTTACATAAGCACGTCTCGCTCTTGCAAAAATCAGTCAGTTATTTATCTGACCGTTCGACATCTTATCTGGTTATTGAAAAATCGGCCCTTGATCTTCTTTACAGGAAGTATTCGTCCTTCAACTTTTACTTAGCTTAAACGCCTCTGTGATCTAGCGGTCTAGGTGTTAGAATTGACTTCACAAGGTCAACAAAAAGAAAATATAGTTTTTCCAATTTTCTTATAAAAAAATGTTTCCCGGGATTGGATATGTGTCCGGTTGGCGATAGGCTTGCCACCTATCACATTGTGGGACTAAGTGTCTTTGGCTAGTCGTGGGTGCCCTGGTTGTGCCTCTGCCTACCTCTTCGATTATATGGGCAAGAAGATACTTATTTTTACTTAACTTTTACTTAGTGTCACTAAAACAAGTCACATCAGTATCTTGAACTTGAAACACTATCTAGATATACCTCAAGCACTAATTTTTACATACAATACAATACATGTAGAATAGGTGGCAAACGAGCAGATGGTTCACCTAATGTAAAGTGACCTCCGCCGCCCACGATCAGCTACAGCGCTAGGGGTCTCAGTTGCGTTGCCGTTTAAAAATGAATAAGCTTTTTCCTTGAGCTCCCCAAGTCATAATGTTTTGGAAACATTGCCGCCTTTGATAGATTCCACAATGGTATAGAGCGAGTTAAAAAAATGTCTACGGAAATGCACATTAGATGAGTGCCATATGTCAAGATGGTAGGGGTAAAATTTAGCGATGTCCGCATTCCCCGTGATGCCCGGACTCCTATGCAGAATAGATCATTTACCTTTTTGTCGGGTGCTCGTAAAAGGCGAGCATGCGCTTACCGTCACTAACACCGTAACATCTAAAAAGGTGGTAGAGTTTTCCTGCGACTCACACGGTTTGGTACCACCGCTATTGCTGCCACCATAACGTCAGTGCATGCTATTGACGTGTTCCGTTTCGGGGATAAAGTATCCGGTAAACTTATTTCTGATCGGGGCCTAACATTCCGGCCTCAAATTGGCAAAGCACCATTACCACCTTTGGTGTTTTAGGCGGCGTGAATTTCTCATTATCGGGAAATCATAATCTGTAAGTATGAATATATAACGACTTATAACTATCTATCTATAATTTAAAAATAAATTGCTAAATGTGTTGGTAAGCGCATAACTTCCGAACGACTGAACCAATTTGGCTATTTTTTTTTGTTGTGTTGGTCATTATCAGAAAAAGGTACTTGTGATGAGAAAAACCGGAAAAATTGAAGGGAAAATGAAAATTACAATACTTTATTTTTCCCCGTACAAACTGAAAGTGGAACAAAGTTCGATGGGATAGCTAGTATCTATATAAAAATGAATCCCTATTTCGCGTGGTTATCCTATCAAGCCATAACGGATGAACCAAACTATTTTTTTTTGTTTTGTTTGTTACTGTTAGGAGAAGGTTCTCATAAAAAGAAATACCGGGAAAATGCTATTAAGCATTAAGCATAAAGTTGGAAATAAATTCTTTAATATAAATAAACTGCTAGTTGTTATTGATGTCAAGCGATACAAAGATCACCGCGTTGGCTAGTGTCATACAGTTTTGATAGTATTTGTGTATGTGGAATAACCTGATTAAATACATGATCTACTGTCCCCGTGTTGGTCTAGGCTCCTTTGCAGAATAGACCATCTGCGTTCTTGCTAGGCAGCTCGTAAAAGGCGAGCTTAGGCTAACCGTCACAAACACCCTGACTTCTGACTAGGTGGTAGAGTTGAGAGAGAGGGAGACAGAGTTGAGAGAGAGGTGGTAGAGAGAGCGAGTCAGCGACTCGCCCG
>NJDD01000708.1:102915-122736 GCA_002245505.1 Calephelis nemesis | reverse complement strand
TAAATAAAAAGTCTGTACCAGCCCAGTGCATAAAGGTCAACGGCCTACGACAAAATTTTCGACGGACCGGCCCTTGCTTACATGCGGTCAATTGAGCGGCAAAAAGTTCATTGATCTGTACCTACCACTGCCAGACCTACACGCAACAGGTAATTCAGCAAAAAAATCTAACACACATCTTCAGATTTTTTCCTTAAATGTATGTATATAAAAGAAAGTCGTGTTAGTTCCACTATTTATAACTCATTAACGGCTGAATCGTTTAAGGTAAAGTTGATGAAGACGTATCTTTGGGACCACGAGACGGACGTAGGATATTTTTTGTCCCGTTTTACCGCAAGGAAACAAAAAAAATCCCATACAAACTAAATGTGTGAAACGAAGTTCGTCGGAACAGACAGTATCGTTATGTATAGTGATAATAAGTTTTTTTTTATCAATGTTACAACAAGCAATCTATTAATTACGTCATGTAGGTATTGTGAGAACTTTGGCATATGTACTTAAATATTGCTTGTCTAAAAACATACCAACTTAAACCAACTACATAACCAATAATGATACATACATAAGAGCCGAATTCGCAAAACAGCATAAAACGCGTTTAAAATCATTTAAAAAGTTAACTGTGTCCCTCAAATAGGTTCAGGCTTTACATTTAACATAAGATCCCCTCAAATCGAATTATTAATGCACCCTTTCATGACTCAAACCGCGCCTACGGTAATTCAGGACAGTATAAATAAAGACTAAAGATAAAACTTTGTATCTATAAAAAGTTAACTAAACTTAAAATTATTCTTATCTTAGTTAACTTCTACTTATATTCTACGTACACTTTCAGCCCCGTCGGTCGAGGGGCTACCGTACACACTTAATTACACCAACCAAACGAGAGGTTCGAGGGTGCGATTCCCAACGGGAAATTTGTGTCATGAACATTTTTTGATATTTGCATTTCCGAGTTTGTCTTTATTACAATTATTCTGGTATCTATTTAAGTATTTCTATGTATTAGTATAGTTGACTAACACCCATAACACAAGCATAATAAATACAATTTGCTTACTTTGGGGTTATATTCAATGTATATGCAACTTGTCTTAGAAATATAATAAATACTTGAAAATAAGGTTTTATTTTTTGAAGTGAAACTTCTTTATCGGGGTTAGAAAAAAAAAGTGTAACATTTTTTCGTTACGCGTCACATTTTTCCGTTACGCGCCATCTTTGTTTTTATCCCTACCACGCGTGATTTGAAGTATATTTTCTCCAGCGGAGTAGGGATTGGCAATAAACTTTATTTAACCAATTTCTGTAAACTTGCATATAGTAAATTATTTTTTGAAAAATAACGTCATAAAGAAGTTTCACTTCTTCACTTCTTACGAGTGTACGCTAGTACACGCACACATTTTTTTTCTGTTTTAAAATAGGTTAATAATGTATCTGTTACACGCTTGCAAAAAAAATAGTATAATAGTAATCACGAATTTTAAAAACATATCCCATGTAGATTTTTATTAATACAAAGCTATTCAAGTGATGATTACGAAAACATTGCTTTTTTTTATAATTTATACATTTTTTTCATTTTCGCAACACTGAAAAAGTATTGAAGCGTATCGGAACAATAAAAGAAATAATGGTGAACTTTGAAAAGATCACTATTTCGATGGTAGGAAACGCAAAATTTAAACATTATTTACAAAAATCGTATCTGTAGTGGTTTTAAATATACAGGCTAGTTCAACGTTATGCCAAACTGTTGTGAAAAGTATTGTAGAATAAAATAGCGACTAGGTAGGTATTTCGCGTAAACACGTAACGAGATACATCAACGAATCTTAAGGTAGAATGTATTATTAAATTCTAACTACACCTCGCCAAGGTCAGTCAATGACCTGCTAATGAATCACGCAATTTTTTATACGCCAATTCACAAAAACCTCCATGTTCAATAATTTATGAGTTTTTTAAAGTACTCGCCATACAATTTGAGAAAAACTTTTACTAAGAAAAATCTATTTTTATGAGGGAAGTCGGCGATCAAGCATACTGCTCTACACATGATTTTGTGAATAATAATGATCACTGTTCACCTACGCTGGCCGCCTCTCGAGGTGCCAACTGGGCCTACTCAGCGAACCAGGCCTAAAACAGGAATAGATAATATCTTGCATATAAGGATCTCGTGTCACAATGTAAGTTACCTACCTTATTCCTCCGAAACGGCTTTACCGATTTTCAACAAATTTTATATGCATATTCAGTAGATCTGAGAGTTGGCTACTAACTATTTTTCATATCCCTAAGTGACAAGAGTGACTCATTCCAATTTCTTTACTAAAATCACATAAAAAAACAGCAGAACAATGTCTGCCAGGTCAGCTAGTCATATTATAAACAACTAGCGGCCCGCCCTGGCTTCGCATGGGTATAAAATGTACATATAAGCCTTCCTCTTTAAACACTTTATCTATTATAAAAAAAACGCATCAATATTCGTTGCGCAGTTTGAAAAAATTAAGCATATAAAGGGACATAGGGGCAGAGAACGCGACTTTGTTTATACTATGTAGTGATACAATAAAACTTTTTCGAAATTACTACCCATTTGAAAAATTCTTAAAAAAACACCTCTGGTAGTAGAGAGCTGTGCAGTTATTTATCCGGGTAGGGATATACAAACCTATTTAGATAAGGAACATATAGTAGTAGGAACAACCAAAAAGTGTACATACCTAATTGTAGAATAAAAACGGTACAAAGAAATGTTCATAATATGGCCATTAAAATATATAATCGGACGGTTTTAAAGATCTACCTATAAAAATATTTAAGAAAGAATTAACGAAATGGCTTACAGAAAAGTGTTTTTATGATATTGATGAATTTTTTAAGAATAAAACTTAATTATATAGTTAAGTTATAGTAAATTAATCACAATATTAATGAAATTTCGTTGTACCAAAATATATAAGTATCTGACCGTATTAAATATTTATTAATGTTTTCGGATGAGTATAATTATTAATGATGATGATGATTTAATTCTGATTTTGACTTATTTTAAATTAATTATTGACATATTGACAATTTATTTATAGTTTTTATTTTATTTATAATGTTAATGTTACTAAATCATTACTAATTTTAAGGAGAATGCAATTCAATATAATTTTGTCTATTAAAGAAACATTTATAATTATCTGGCTAAGTAAAATCTGCTTTACGGTTACTACTAATGAATGTGAATCTGCCCAGTTAATAATTTGAATGTAGAAAATTTAAGTAAACAAGATGTTAAAAATACCATATGGACAGCACCACTAAATAGAATTTATAATTGGTATACTTTTTGATCTTTAAATTTATAGACATGCATTTCGAATAATTAAATTTAATTATTATATGACAAATAAAAAAAAATTAAAAAAAATAAAGGTAATGTGGCATGATAAGGTAGTTAAAGCTGATATTAAGATATAAAACTAACAAAATTTGTACACCAGTTAAACCTGGTAAAATAGGTAGAACATAAAATAACTCAACATCTATATGTACCCTATTTTTTGGACAAATAAAGATTTATTATTATTATTATTATTATACAGAAGTAGACTGATGACAACTGTTGATTTCTGATGTTTGATTGAAGAAAATTAAAGCAATGCTTTCAACTGTCATTGTCACCACCTGAATATCGGCAATAAAATCAACATCGGTTATGCAGATGTTGATGTTAAAACAATACTGATTTAATACTGCAATGTAACACTGCAATATGTTCAAGGCTTAAATATTTTTTCATGGAATTCTTGTCTGATTGACAGTTCTCTGAAATCTGAAATCAGTCCTAGAACCTAGAAATGCGCTTTCATGACACGAAGCGAAGTACACATTTCTTTGTTTGAACAAAATACTTAGTAGTTTAGTGCAGAGTTAAGTGAAGGACGAGCAAATCCATTGCATAGCCTAGCTAGTATACACAAGCATCATGAACAAAATATCTAATTGTGTTTTATAGTTAATAATTGGTATACTTCTTCATTTAAGAGCAAATCAGAAAAGACAATTTCACAAATAGAAAAGAGAACAGGATGACACAGAATGAAAAAAAAAGTAAATACAAAATTAGCAAAATTTCAAGGATGTTACATGTTGTCAAATTTGTTTCTATGTTATTTATTTCAATCACTAATTGTCTACTATCTGCATTATCTGGATTACATTTGAAGTGAGGATGGACGCTTGTTACTTATTCATGCTCAAAATTACTCCATTTTATCTTGAATGTTCAATAGATGCACTTTTGATACACTTGAAAAATTACGGTAGAATGATCAATTAAATATATTTTTACAACAGTTTTAAGATATCAAGGTATTTTTATTTAAGCACTTGTACTGTGCTTGGGTTAAAATCCAAATTTTAAAAAAAGAAAACTAGCTTCCTGCTTTAACGGTAAAGGAATTAAAAGTTTAACCACAGGACTTGTGTCCTCAGTAGCTCAAATAGTTAGAACATTTGTCGGCTTAACATGATAGGGTACAGGTTCAAATCCAGTGTCAGGAGAATTTTTTTCATTCTTTAACATTTAGACAATTTTGAGACTTATTCTATGAAATCATATTTACTACACAGGTGTGCCGGTATATCACCCTAACATTTGCAATAAAATAATGTTTAATAATGATTTGTGAAAGTGGAAATGCAGGGTTACAAGTCTTTAGAGAGTGCAACTCTAAGAATATAATTACTTGTATCTTTTGTCCTTTACAGTAGCACACTCAACCACAGTCTATATATTTCTGTCTATGTTGTCAGTGCTTGTCATCTTGTCTCTTGTTCCAGTTTACAAGGCAGGGTAGACCTCAATCAATACAATTAGCTCATATACCTATAAATGTCAGACATCAATAAAACTTTTTAAATATGAAATGGTTAATCCATATGGGTAATCGATATGCCCCACTCATCCGAAAACAAAATTAAAATTATATAATTACCCATTCATCCGAAAATATATGCCCTATTCATCCGGAATGAAACTGTCCATAAATATAACAAGAGAAAAGTACAGATAGCAGAATAAAAAAACTGTTAGATTGCTTTATATCAGGATAATAACATAATCGCCTGTGGTTTAGCGCCACCGCAAATGCAAGAGGTCCCGTGTTCGAATTCTGGGTCGGGAAGTTCAATCTAAATGTGTTTTGCTCAGCTTTTCTACTGGAAGGTGCCCGATGTGTTGATGGACTTGCCACCTGTCTTAACACCATAGGACTAAAATACTTTGGCTAATTGTGGGTGTACTAATTGCACCTATAATATGCCCACCTTTTCAGGGATACGGGCATGAGGGGATTTATTTATATCTGAGAATAATATATTAACTTTTTACAATGTTTTTACATTAAGATATGCCACCATTCATCTATTATTGTTCGTTTTGGTCACTTATATGTATAGTAAAGAATAAATGTATAGTATGACAAAGAGTTTTATGATGGGATAAATAACACCAATCTATTAGCTATTGATGGTTGCAGTTTGCGAAATGATCAAAGAACTAATATTTGTGGAAATATTGTCTATCTAAATGTAATTGTTAATATTGAAACAAAAAGAATTGTTGCCGACTAAGAACAAAACATTTTAACTTTGCCTTTTGTCAGCATAAAAACGCGAAGCAAAGCCCTTTTTATTTTTTTTAAATATATGGAAAAAATACTTAGTTAACTTTTCGCTCGCGATCAGGTAACATCTCTTTGTCACTTTCACTCTACAGTAATTTCTTTCTGAATCTTTGACCCTTGCTCGAAAACGGATTAGTTCTTCTGCCTACGATTTGGATTAGTTTATTATGGATCCTACTTGTGAGCCTAGTTATGTCTGTTTAAAGTTTAACAAGGAATTAATAAATATTTTATACAAAATTAAAATATGTTTCTTTTATTTTTATTTGCCAACCCTCCAACAGTTTATATATTAATAATGATTTTTAAAACACGCGGATGAATAGGACATACCATCTGCTCCTCGGATGAGGGGGGAAAATGTCGTAGGCATTTCAATATTTGTTAAAGTTCATCCGGATGAATGTATAATAAACCTTTTGAATTAACATTTTCTAGTTTTTAAATATAACCTAAGTCCATCAAGTGTTTAAAACCTGTGTAAGCATTTTGTTGACAAGATTTTTATTGTCGAGGTTCTTCTGAATTTTAAATAGTTAAAAACAAATTTATATTTTATGGTTTCCCTTTACAGTTATATATGGTAAAAAAAATTGTTAATACTTAATTAAATAACTCACACCATTTTCCTTTCTTCTTCTTTCTCCATATGCTGGTATTATTTTAAAAAAAACAATTCTGCCTTACTCATAACTGTACAACAGTGTCATAGTTTGTTTTTTAATCTCGGAGACTAAATTGAAATTAGCAATTTTGCCAGATTTTAGCCATTATCACAAAATGTTATTACAATCAATCGCCGATTTAAAAAATGTGAATGTGTGTACTTTAAATTAATTAATCCAAAATTATTATGTTATACTCTCAGGTTAATAAATGTCCTTTATAGATTTTCACTAAATCATATAAAAAAACTATGTGTATTTTTAAATACAGCCGACTTTCGATAATTTGAAACTCGTTAATTTGAATCTCTCGATTATTTGAATTTTTTCCCCTGTCCCTTAAAAAGTACTCGATGAATTGAATAAAATCAATATTAATTGGTCCCGTCGGTAATTTGAAGTTAAAGGAATAGTTTCTTGCCCGCCAAAACGCAATAAGTTGAAGTCCGGGCTTCCATACTCTCTATAATTTGAAGTATGTAATTTGTCATCAGTTAAGTCATTTGTTTACACAACATGTACAGACTTGTCGATTCATGAGTGAGTTTGCAGTTCGCATTCCAGTCTTTCTTCAAACGTTAAAGTGGGTCTTGTTAACCTACGCTTCTACGCCCTAAGAGCCAACACAAGTGACGATTTCTTCGCAGCTCTCACCACTATTGAAAATTCATTAGACAATAATAGACTGAAATCGCTCACACAACAGAAAATTACGGACTACTTTTCAGTAAATAATAATCCTTTGTGAATAATTGTACGATTGTTTAAAATAATAAATCTCGAATCTTGATCAAACTCTTGATATTTTGAACTCTTGGTAATTTGAAATTTTTCCCTGGTCCCTTAAGATTCAACTTATCGAGAGTCGACTGTACATTTATTTGATAAATTAGCCAAATAACTACTTAAAACCTCAAAATTAAAAATTGATTTAGTTAATAATTGCAAAAAAAAACACTTCAATAACATTTTGTCTAAACACACCAAAAATTAAGTACTTTCCTCAACTTCGATGTGATTCTATCATCAGATTCAAACCTGGTGGCAATATAACCTACTACTTTTAAAGTATACTTTTCTAAATGAAAAAAAATAATCTGAAATTGGTTTCGAAATGCCAGAAAAAATTATTGATTAAACACACACAACAAAAATGAAATTCACTACAGGACTGCCAACTTGAATACTAACGTTTTGCATTTTTGATATTTTGGAATGGTTAGGGAATAGTTTCACACAAATTCCTTTATCAGTATAAGAGTACTATCATTTATATGGAAGAATACAATATTATATATTGCACGAACATTCGCCCTGCCCCGTCTTACGAATTTTTGATCAGGCCACATGTCCTGACACAAGTTCAGAAGTTTTTACCCATTCCAAAAAAAAAGTGCACAATGCCACTACAGAAGTTTTCACTTCAAAAATACAGGAGTCAAACAATGAAGTTATCACTTCCTCCTTTTTTAAAAGTCAGTAAAAATGGCATCCAGTGTCGTTACTGATACATTCAGAGTTACAATTTTTGATAAATTTTGGATTTTCATTTTTAAAAAATGGACATCAACTAAGTTTCAAAAAATGATTATTATGGTCATCACTACAAAGAAAAATCAAGTCCATTATTTCTAAGCTTGACATTTACATCTGCCAATTCAGTCTCTGAGATTAAGAAACAGACTTTAGTTTACTTCTAGATGAATGCTTGTTTATTCTATTGTAAAACAGAATATTTGAACAGCCAAATGAGTGTTTTATTACAGACCAGCCATTTGAAACATTCAAATAGTCATTCATACTGTTCATAAGAAAATTAAAAATAATTTGGAATAGATTCTAGCATATCCTCTGAGCTACAGCCCACAAGGATATATTCTAAACTATTTATTTAAAAAATAATGGTAATGTTGTTTACCTTTTCCAGAGAATCTTTGTTTTTGAATTCGACTATAGCCGATAATGTCGGAGTTGTGGTCAATTCGGTTACAATGATTGGACCACGTCTAAAAAGAAAGAAAATTACTTTTGTTAATACTCCGTTCCAGGCAAGTTCAATGTGCAATTCGCACCAAAGAACTTGTGTGTATAAATTAAAACAATTTCATCACATAGATATTATAATTTACTACAAATTCAGAATTTGAAAATTTTAATATTAATTAAAATAATTAAAAATTCCGAGACTGATATTTGAATGTTAGCAAATACTTTTTGGCATTATTTAAAAGTGTACTTTAATTAATACTCACTTTACATTGATGACTTCTCCATGTTTTGAGAATAACTCTTTAAGTTTTTCTTGATAGTCAAACAGAAAACTGGATGGTAGGTTTTCAACAAGCAGTTTACCAGATTCCACTTTCTCTTCTTTTGGCTCCTCGGATTTAGCCTCTGCCTCATTTTCTTCAGCTTTCTCACCATTTCCTTGTTCCGATACCGCCTCTTCGGTTGTTTTCTCCTCGGTCTGTTCAGATTGGGCTTCACCGTTATTTTCCTCAGTTCCCTCCATTGGTTCAGCAGGCGCAGCCTCTGCAGGGGCAACCTCCTCAGTTTTAGCCTTAGCTGCAGCTTGGTTCTTAGCACCACGACCTCTCTTCGGGGCGACCATTTTCGAGTATTTTTCTGTAAAATTGGACTTTCATTTACTGATGGAACCTATTTCCCGCCATGTTGTTAATTTTCATGGCATCCATTAGTCATGAGATAAAAGATCTATCACAGGCAACGTAAACATATTTAGTTGAAGGTAAACTATATTCATAACCACACCCTACCACAACATCTACAGAACACTATAGAATGCCACTAAATTATCGGTAAACTTAAAGTTAATATTGAAGCCCGCCATCACACATGGCGTCGAATGGAAAATTCGTAAAACCTTGATAGTTACAGCTAATTATGATATCTTAAGATCAGTATATACAAAAAATACTTACAAAACAACTGTTCAACTTATATTAGACTTGCAAAAACTAATTTTCAAATAAACGACGCCAAACCAAGTAATTACGATTTGCGAATATTAAACACCCGGCATCACGCAAGCGCATCCGCCATTTAATAACAAGATTGCCATATAACAAAACACAAAATACGAAACTGATTTTCGTCTCGAGACTCGATCCTCAGTTTCGTATTTTGTTCACAGACGTCCGCTTTCCTGACTTAGGTTTCCTAACCCGAAAACCGTATGCTGGAACCTTGTTCTTTTTTCATAAAAAATATTAACAGTGGTGCACACAGTGGTCATAAGAACGGAGAAAAAACCTAATGACTTCACCCCAGACGCATCGCAGGCGTACATTTTGTTTCAGTTTTTGAGTATTAAACCAAAGTCGTACGTACGTGACCAGTGGACATGTGACTAACATTAAAGTATTTGCCGCGCTACCCGCTGCGCCTAGTTGTTTTGGTGAAGTAGTAAAAACCGAGAGCAACATAATAACAATTAAAAAAAAAAGCGAATTGCGCTATTTCTCTTCTCGGACTGCGTATAACGTAGTGGTTATAATATACTCCTTCTTTTATTTACTGAACCTATGTTTGTATATTTTCTTTGGACGTGAAAGTTGCCTGGTAGATATATATTTTTGTTGGGCCTTTCATATTTATCCTTTTAATTTGTGTTGCTGATATTGCTCAATAATATTTTCTTTTTGTATTTTTACATGGTACACATTCAAAAACATAGAATGATATGACTGTCAGATAACAATATTTGTATCTCCCCAAGACTAACCTACGTTCTACAATTAGAATATACCCCAAAAAGGGAAAGTTACTTCTGCCCAAAATAAGAGCAAAAAAATTTCAAGTATTTTAAGTATTTTAAAAACCAAACCAAACGCATTACGTGCGAAACTCGTGCTTCATTATCACGCATTAAAAATATTGACAAAGCATAGGAGTCCAGGCGTTCTAGATTTGCACCAATAGTAACTAAGATAAGATTTAAATTTCAAACTCAAAAATTGCACTAAGGTCGGTTTATCTATTTTGGCACTACTTGATACTTGTAGTCGTGTCAAACTTTTAACACTCCTTCGTTTTTGTGTAAGTGTTGAAATCATTGACCTCTAATATTCCTATTTCTATGGTTGAAATACACTGGGCGTGTTCGGCCGAAGTAAGTACTTACGAAATTTAGTAAGTCACTTACTATGCTTACAAAATTTTCGGCCGGGACACAAAATAAGTGCTAACGCAGTAAGTATGGCTTAATATACGACGCCATTTTGCTTATTGTTTACATATACAATAAAATAAAATAAAATCCCGTACATAAACAATAAGCAAAATGGCGTCGTATATTAAGCCATACTTACTGCGTTAGCACTTATTTTGTGTCCCGGCCGAAAATTTAGTAAGCATAGTAAGTGACTTACTAAATTTAGTAAGTACTTACTTCGGCCGAACACGCCCAATAACTGTGTCAACCAAAGTTAGGGTCGCCAAAGACCGGATGTGACTTAAGACCTAATGCATTAAATAAAACGTAATTACAGCTTTATTTTTTTGGTGAACCCATTATAGTCGGAAGCACAATTTTATTGAAACCCTCAATTTATAATGTGATAAGTAAGATTTGTGTGATGGGGCTTCGAAATAATCGTCAATTTTGTAGAATTTTGGCCACTTGATCTTTTTTTTAAAACTCTCAGGAAGTTAAGGTTAGGATTTGTAATTTTACTGCCTTTTAAATTAAATTTGTGCGAAATAAGAAACCACACTCTAGATTTGTATACTTGGTTTAGGTCTAGGAAGTCTGTCACCCAAGAACCAGACTTACCTTCTTACGTCTATTATCAGATGAAAAAATGTAGATCTAAGGATTGATAAAATGATTCTGCGGTTCTTAAATATTCCTACTTAAATCCCATGCAAATTATGAAAATGAAAACTGGTAACTGTTAGAAATTTCTTTTTCAATTACCACGAAATGGCTAAACGAATCTAGATGAAATTGGATACAGAAATAAATTATAGTCTGGAAGCGCTTGGACTATTTTTTATCATGAAAAACTACCATAGTTATAGTAGGAAGGCAACAGGGTAGAAAGGTTGTAACAATTATTGTATATCTAATGCTAATCTAATTATAGATAAGTGCGAAGATAGCAATTTTTTGCCCAAAAGCGTTTACGGATATGTTCAAGATCTTAAATAGGCAGAGGCAAGTTTTTATCCACTATCATCATCACCATCATCATCATCATCTGGTCTGGGAAAAACAAGTTACAGCACATAGAAAATCAATTGATTGCTCATAAAACTGTTTGTCACAGGTCAAAAAATATACGATTTTTTGTCACAAAAGTCATGTCCATACATTCATAGGTATATTTCACCCACAAACAATAATTCATAAGTACTATAAGGGGTTAGATATTTTGTTTCAAATCAAAATTTTATTCAATTTACAACACAAATATATTTTATAAGTTAAACTTTGTTAGGTGCGTTATGAAAAATGATGAGATCGAAATTTGAAGATGCGCGCGCATTTGATTGCAAACATTCACACACGTGTTTTAGTTTAATACAAATGCGATTATAACATTCTTTTCGTTTTAGATTTTTTTATTTTTTTTTATAATGCTATAATTAATTATAACTTCTCATACGTGTACATATTCTTTGACGCACACGTTTTTTTTATTTATATGCAAAAGATAACAAATGATTACGAATACTTAAATATATTTAAAGGATATTATCAAAAATAATTATGGCTACAGTACATACCTATGTGTTCTTACTAACTACCTTAAAACATGCTTATTTAGAAGTTGATGAAGTCTGGCAAACTGTGTTGAGCTTAAAATAACCAGGCGGCTAAATCCATATATATTAATGATCATCACTGGCTAAAGTGTACATCAAATAGCTGTTAAATGACTTATTTTGTATTTGCTATCTCCTGTGACCAACAAAAATACAATAAAGATAGCAAATACAAAACACGTCGTTTGACAGGTACCTAGTTGACGAGTCAACTACTTGTCAAACGACTTGTAAGTAAAGTAAATATTCGACTTTAGCCAGTGATCATCACTAAAAAGATAAGAATAGCCCAGCTGAGGATAAAAGATCAGACTAAAAATGGCAAATAAATAAAAATATGTATCGTAGTGTACACTACGCTGAATTTAAACCATACGATATGTTAAAGGATAGGTTATCGTTATCTAAAGAATGGACATTTCCCTTATAAGCACTCTGATGTTGTAGCTGCTTAAGTGAAATTAGAAAGTAGTCTGAACGTTGAATTCAAATTTTTGAAGGTCAGTTAGAAAAGCTGTTTTCATATGTTTGATTTTTTCCATCGTCTGCGCTTGGTAAAACTTCCAAATATTAATATTTCTAAAGAAAGAAACACTTGTACTGTTTTACTTATGCTATATTAAAATTTATTACTTTGTAATTAATAACCTACCGGTTTCGCTAATACAGCATCATTAAGTTTTAGCCCTGATGATGCTGTATAAGCGAAAACGGTAGGCTATCAATCACAAAGTAATAAATTATAATATAAGTAAAACAGTACAGTAGTGTTTCTTTCTTTAAAAATATGAATTAGATGTTTTCACTTTGATAGTGCGTTTTACACATATTATTGTTTCACATAATGAAAACAAAGAACTGATTCTTACTGTATGGTTGTCTAATAATTCTGTAGTGATTGATGTCACTAAACGACAGAATGTGATAGTGTGTATACTTTAAGCTAGTCAAAGAGTGAAGTAACTGTCCATATAGGAAAAGTCAGTTTTGTGTGTTTCTGTGTCGTCACTCATCACCGGACGACTTTGCCCGGCCTAAAATCTAGTGTTTTTTTCAAGTTAGCACTAGCCACTACCGCACAGCATCACTGTTGATGGCAACACTGATCCTATCTGTCTGGGTCTGCGCCAGTGTCTCCAACTATGCCGTAATTACGGTAAACATACCGTAATTTTGCTGTCTATACCACCTACCGTAGTATATGTGCTACGGTATACAAAGCTACCGTAATTTGAGATTTACCAAAGAGAATATAATCACTACGTTTTAGATTTACTCATTTTCATACTCGAAAAAATAGACAATCAATATGTCAACACTGAATAACAGTAAACTTCACTACGATTTCCGCTATGATTATATTGGGAATCCCCGTCATACTTTCCAGTTAGTTCGTTCAAAATCTGACCAAATAGAATAGCACCGTCCTGTTAAAAATTGAAACTCCCAAATTGTTACAACAACAACAAAATAAAGATGGCCAGTGGCAATGATTACCAATTTTGAAAGAAAATAACCCTTCGCTGGATACCAACAATCCTTCTGATATATTTTGGCATCAGGTATACTCTACATATACTATTTCATAATAACAATATTAGTAACTAATAAAACAAGTTAATACAGTTCATTTAAATTTTTAGGTAAGTCAACTACAAGATAGAGATGGAACTAAGCCATTTGCAAGTCTGGCTAATTTTATGATGCAAATATTCTGCCTACCGCACTCTAACGCTGACTGCGAAAGAGTGTATAGTCAGGTTAATAATATAAGAACTGATAAGAGGAACAAACTTATAACAAGAACTATCCCAGGAAATTTATTTGCCAAGCAGTGTATAAAAAGACAAGGCAAGCCACAGGATAAAATGATGAATATGATGAACGCTTCAATGTATAAAAGTATAAATGAAAGATAAATATATATATGAATGGCTTTTATTTAATTAATATAGTTGTAACTTAATTCTACCGTACTTTTCATAATGGTTACACCGTAGTATACCGTATTTTTTATCTGGTAATACCGTAGTTTGACATGCGTCAGTTGGAGACACTGGTCTGCGCTGATTACCTACCTACTGATACCCTGATACCTATGTTGATAACCTCGAATGTAACCTAAAAATAAAGTCTTAACTTCGGAAGTGTAAACTGTAAAGCGTATCTACCCATCCTGTAAAGTATAATTAAAACCTAGGAGGTAATCTAAAAATCTAAACACACTTTGCATTGCTATTTTGCTATCGAAACAATTTTCGAGTATCAGTAATTGTTACAATTGATTGGTACTATTGCCTTAAATAAGTTTTTACATTGATAATAAATTAGCTATTCTTTAATAAAATCCTAATGCCCAACTTTAACTAAGTTTTAAAATGTCCGTGACGCATTCAAAATCTTTTGAAATTAAATCGAATAAGGCTGAAAGCCAGAACAACACAAAATCTTTTGACTTTATCAAATACTATAAGCCTGCTGCTGAAAATAATCTGTTGCAATTCGAAAAACAGAAACTTGAAAATGTATCAGATACCTCATTGAAAATCAAATCACACAAAAGTAAGAAGAAAAGTAAAAATGATAGTGTCGATATTTCTAAAATAAATATAGATGAAGGTAACTTAATACAAAGTTCTGACATAAGTTCTCCTATTGCTGACACCAAGGTAACTTCGACTCCTAAAACCAGTACCAAAAATGTAAAGTCAATTATGAAAAGTTCCTCTGATGGAGATGAAAATGATCATGCACCTGAAAACATTATTAAACCTAAGAAAAGAAATAAGTCTGTCAGTTTTATGATCGACGAAAATGAAGAGGTAATGGTGAAAAAATCCAAATCTGAAGATTCTTTAACTTCAACACAAAAAAAAGAAAAATATAAAACCAAATTCCCGAAACATAAGTTAAAACAAAAAGAAAATAAAATGAACACGGATATTACAAAAGTTGAAAGCTTAAAAATGGAAATAAAAATTAAAAAAAAATCAGAAAAAAGTGAAAAAGAAAAACCTTCGGAAATTCCATGTGTATCTGAAGAAGATAATCAAGTAGAGGCAACAGAAAAGAAGAAACGGAAAAGACCAAAAAAACCTAAATCAAGAGATCGCAAAGATCTAAAAGAACCCAATGCAAATGAAGAAGAAACAGAAGTTCAAGTTAAAAAGTCCAAAAAGAAAAAACGTCACGCCAAATCTAATACAGATATAGACACTGAGTGTGAATCAGCTAAGAAATCACGTAAAGATGATGAAAATCATGATATTGAAACTGATTTGGAAAATTTAAGTATAGGGGATAATGCACACACAGTGACTGATTTATTAGATCAAATGACTGTAGTAGATAAAAACAAAAGTAATAAACTTAAATTAAAGAAAGAGCAACATAAAAACCTATCTAAAGAAAAAAAGGAAACAGAAGAAAATGTACAAGAGGAAAAAGAAAAAGTGAAATGGTCAAAAAGGAAATGGAATAAAGATAAAAAGGGTATTCTTAATGAAGATAGGCTGTTAACCTCCGTTGTTGTAGAGAATTTACCACTTAGTATAGTGATGCATTATAGAAAACTTATTAATGACCATTTTTCCAAATATGGAGTTGTCCAACAAATAGGGTAGGTACATTATTTAAATATTTGTTTACTATTACTATATAATAACTACTAATACTATATAATGTATATAAATAGTATTCAGTTTTTAAATAAAACGGAAACAAAACTTTAAAAATGTAATAATATCCCTATTATCTTCATTACTTTAATAACTATTTTTTTCAAAAATGCCTATTTAACATTAATTGTGTGGTAAATCAGTCAATTCAGGCAAAACATTAAGTCATTGTAAATGTAATTATTAATAATACATCATTGGCTTACTAACTTTATTAAACTTTATTGATAGCTCCCAGTTGGACAGGCCGGGATAGGCCATATCGCAGCGCAATAATCCGCCTAGATCGCTTGCATACATTTTGTATGGAGCAACGCCCACTGGGCCTGGCCGAGTTGGGGCGGATTATTGCGAGGTGGATTTCCGCGTTGCACCCCGCGCGCATACCTCAATGCCGCCCACAGTGACCAAATATCCTGATATTACTGTTAAGAAAAGAGTACTATGGTATTTTAACGCTAAAGTTTCGTACGACAACTACTAAGAGGCGACACTTTCCATAATTGAAGATCGTATTACAACTACTAGATGGTACAACTTTCCATACTTGACGATTTTAACCTCTAGTGGCCTCTCTTTTTCGTTGCTCTTCTTTGGTACTGAGTAACAAAACGCCGCGCCGATGTGATGCGGCCTGGCCCGCATCAGTATGCTTTGCAATGCGATGCACCCCGGCCCGACACGCTCCGCCCCATCAGCAGTGGGTGCTATCCTTTATTGGTAAACCAATAAACATGTTTATTAATTATAAGCATAAAATCTGTTTAGGTTGAAGGGATATACCGTCTTGAGACAAGCCAGTACAAAATTATATGTCTTATGCATTCTAAGGGTTATAACTAACAAAAAAATGGTGTTATGGCTATAGATATCATGTTCAGTTCTGCAAGGCAAGACAGGACAGCGACGCACCTGTTACATCTATGGTGTCTGTAAGAGATTTAGAATTACAAGAGAGCCATACACTTATTCCCTGACTTCTCACATAAAGAAAATGAGATAGGGTAACACTCGCTTTATTTTCTTAAGTCAAAAGTTAGAATACTTGTCTTATTACCATTAAGTTCAGAATTGAATTGGTTAAGATAACTTAGGACTATTTTTATAGTAAAATTTCTACTTATTTTTAGTACTAACTTTAAAATTGAACACATTAGATTTTATTTAATAATAAACTAACAACAATATCTTTGTAAAATAACTAAATGTATTTGTCTTGGAAAAATTTTGATAAAAATTCATACAGTAGATGGCCAGAGTGTTAGGATTAATTAAAAAAATAAATTTAATCAGTCTTATGTTATCTAAAGAGGAAATGGTATAATATCCTTCCGGTGAACAATTAGCCCATTCAGTATTTCATCATCATCTCATCAAACATGTCTAAGAACACTCACACATAAGTTACCTTTAATACAAAAAAAAAACTAAATTGAAATTTCTACATCCGTTCAGGGTTATTATGCCACAGACAGACAGACTGACACATCAAACTTATAACACCACTATTTTTGTGTCGCATGTTAAAAATAGCATTTTTCGATAGAATTTAAGTTCAATGTGCCGAAAACGCGAATCCGCGTCGAAGTAACTTTATTAGAGGTGCCGTGGACGCGATATCGAGTCCAAGTATCGTTACCGCGATTAATACCAAAGCATTCGGTACAAGTTCATAGTATTGGGGTAAGGCAATGAATGGGTTAATTAGGCTCAGATCTTTTATAATTTAATAAACACTTTTATTTTTACTTTCAGAGTAGCTGAATTGTATCCGACAGAGGACCCAAAACCTGTTTTCACTACAACAGTTTATTTTGAAAATGAAGATGCAGCTACAAAGGTATTAGATGTGGTTAGGCCATAGCCATTCTATTAAATTAGTAAACAGTAATAAGTATTCTTTGATAAATTTTGTCAAATTTATATATTTTTTTTATGAGAGATCAGTGAATGGGTACACTATAAGTTACAACCAAGCCTACAGACACCAAAGATGTTAAAGGTGCATTGCTGTTTTGTGGACGGGATGTTAGGCCAATTGTGCAAGTCTTCAGACTACCTTACCCTCTGAGCTCGAACATGATAGTCTTTTAGGAGGCGGAACGGAAAGAACGAGAGTATTGAGTGAAAAGTGTCATTCGGCCTTAAGGCCTGTATAGTTTCCACCACATTCATTTCTCTTTTTGAACAATCACCCTGGTTTCTCTGTTTCATCTATACATTAATATATGATGCCAAAACTTTGTACTCCTTTTTACAAATATTGCCTACGACGCAGGAGTATAAAATTTAGCACATTTATAATTTCGCAGAAACTATAAATGTGCTAGGAGAAGTGCACAACACTAATATTTTTCAGTAATAATGCTTATAAGGTACATTAAATCAATAAATAAAACATTACCCACACTACCATGCATTTCACAGACACAAACAAATATATTGATGATAACGATAAATGATCTGGCGAACTAAAAAGTTTGGTATTGAGAATCGAAGATAAATAAAATATAAAAAAAATATTTAAATTTATTATGGTCAAATTTCGACTGACGGGCGACCACTAGTTCCTTTAGAAGCTTATTTCTGATACTTAACAAAGTTGTTATAACACTTTTAAGTGTTTTACACTGGAAAAGTTAAGTCCCCTCATCTCTTTGTTCTTAAATGCCTCTAATTACTTTAAAATTATATGAGTGAGTTGATTTATATAGACATACACTTAATACTCTAAGTTGCTATTTAATGTAATGGTTTCCTAAACATAGTAAAACTGTACAAAGCCTACTTCTATTTCGATATAATTACATCAGAAGTAAACAAATAAATATGTATCATTAAGTACTAACTATTTGCCCGCAACTTTGTCTTCTAATAAGGGTCCTTTGAAGGTTGATTTTTGAAAAAAATTGCCTGTGTTTAGGTTTAGGTTATTTAAATAACAGACAAAATATTACTATGACTAACTCAGATAGTGCAGAACCTATTGCTATTTTGGTCTCATATTAATTTTCAATATCTGGATGGCTGAGCTTCGCTCGGTATTTTTTTTTAATGATTTCTAGCTAGATCGATTTATCGCCCCCGAAACCCCTTACATACTAAATTTCATGAAAATCGTTGGAGCCGATTCCGAGATTCCCATTATATATATACAAGAATTGCTCTTTTAATATAAGATATATTTATGAATGTATAAGATATATTTTATGACTTACATTACATATCAATAACCAAATCCCAATAATTAGTTACTAATGCCAAGTTTAAAATTATTAAAAATATTAAAGTGTTCATAGATTCTATACTTCTTATCGTCGGAGCTTGGTGGAATTCCATTCTTGATGTAATTTATTTAGAAACACTTGTACTTTCCACAACATATTTTAGTATATTAAAAATATATTATATTATTATATTGTGTGTGTAAATATATTGTGGAAAGTACAAGTGTTTCTAAATAAATTACATCAATTAAAATGTTCTGTATTAATTGCAGTCAAACTGTATACAACCAACACCAACTTCATTGTCAAGTCATCAAATCACACAAAAAAATGTATCTTCACGCCCATATCCCCGAAAGACTAGGCACAGGCACAATCAGGGCACCCACGGCTAGCCGAAGATACTAAGACTATGTGATAGGTGGCAAGCCTGTCGCCAACCGGGCGCATATCCAATCACGGGCAACATTATTTTTATTAGAAAATTGAAAATATCGATTTTCTATTTTTTTTTGTTGTCCGACTCGGGATTGGAACCCGAGACCTCAAGAAGTCAAGTCTGATGCCGGATCGCTAGACCACAGAGGCGATCACACAAAAAAATGTTTTATTAACTATAACTCAAGAACTACTTGTTGGTTAATCAAAAAAATTTTTTTTGTTTTATTTTGAACGATAATTTCACCGTGTGGCTCTATTCCCAGTCGCTGGAAGAAGACAACGCGGTGGTGGAGGGCAGCCGCATCCGCGTGAAGCGTCC
>NJDD01000708.1:82203-102175 GCA_002245505.1 Calephelis nemesis | reverse complement strand
AAAACCGAAGCGCATAATTTGGAGTGCAAACTATACCTATAAAAATACAATTTTGGACGTCAGTAGGTAAAACAAAATAATTACAGTCAACAGAGCAATATTAACCAGTAGCGGTTTTAGTAATAGGAGCGCCCTGGGCGTAATTTTTACGGCGCCCCCTACAAGCTGTTTAAAACCATACTGAAAGGTTAAGGCCCCATACTCAGTCAGCCAGAAGAGCCAATCACCGCGCTTCCCCGTTCCATGATTACTATGAACAATGGCGCTCTAAAGTAAACGTCTTAAGCGACAAATCACTATTTTTAACACTATAAAAGTAATTTGAAAAAAAGTATAAAAACTGAAACACTTATCTTTTAGGTATAGTACTTATCTATGTTTATGTTAAATCTGGTGTCGATATTTTCACAATTGAAGTAGACAGTTGGGTTTTGCTTTCAAAAAAGGGTTAACTTTTTGATTTTTTTCTATCGAGCAAAGTGAAATGAATCGTGTTTTGGAGACACTAGTCTTATAAAGCATATTCATGTTAATCTTGTGTATTTTTGTCACCAAGATCCATGATTGCTTTGTATGAAAAAAACAGTAAACTGCTGACGTATTTTTTTTTATTTATTTATTATTGCACCAACAAAGTATACACAAATACAAAATATTCAAAACAAAATATTAAAAAAAAAACAAGTCATGTGTTACTCCAATTACAGGTGCAAATAGCTTTCTTAAATTTAAAGCTGCACGTACACATTAAATTAAAATTTAAGCAATTATATAAGTTAACAATTAAATGAAATCAGCAATTAACAAATAAATCAACAATCAAAATTAAATTACAAATTAAAACAAACCAACAATTGAATTAAATTAGCATATCAATACTTATCAAATAAATTAAAACTATTACATCACATATTTTTAAATAAAACATACAGTATATTAAGTATTTAAAACTAAATTCGAAAAATTCATACACGTAAAATAAAATATAATTATAGTATTTTAGTGCATATATATATAACTTCCATTGTCAATATAATGCATTGGTTAAAATTAAAATTTATTACTAATATAAATAACGAAACAAAAATGAAAAACTAATCTTTAAGTAATCGATCTGTTAATTTTTTAAACTGAGCTAATGAGTTTGAGAAAATATCTATTTGGGTGCATTTATTATGAATAGAATTATAACTTCTTAGTGATCGGTTTAGTGGACCATTTCGACACAGATTTGATTTTGAACTACTTGTTTCAAAGGGCGGTTTCTTAAGCCTTTGTACTGTTTTTGGAATCAAGATATTTATTTTAGATAAAAGTTTAGGTGTATCTGAGATTCCATTTATGAGCTTATACAGAAACATGACGTCAAGCAGTTCTCTTCGATGACGAAGTGACTTGAGATGGAAATGCTTTAAGCGTATATGGCCCCTTAATAATGTATATCATACAGGATCTGACTTTCCTTTACATCTTGGCGCCCTGGGCGGTTGCCCAACAGCGCCATACCCAAACGCCGCCCCTGATAGTAACATTAATGATAATGACATTCCAATCACAATACTATATTTTTTTTAATTACAGCCAAAATAAATTTTGTGAAGGATATTTATTTTTGCAATGCGTATATTGGCTGACCGGGCAAACATGGTTCTTGTACATGTATCGCATCGCACTATGTATATAAATATACTTTACGACCTATTCACATAAAACTGCCAACTGTAGGCACATAAATTCGAAACTGTTCACTGGTTGCATATGGCTATACAACAACTTGGCTATCCACGGCCTTACCTATCAGGAATAGGTAGGGCGCCATAATGACGGTCATGTTATCGTGGGCTTCATTTTCAAACCTTGTAACTCCAAAATTTTCGAAATGTTGATTTTGATGTTATCTATTAAAAAAAAACATATTTATCTATCTAGTATAAATATATCATATTTACAACAAACACAAGCATTTATAATATTTTAATGTAAAATAAGTTATTTGTGTATTTTTTTATTGTTAGTTATTTAATAAAACAGTTTTTTCTTCCTCCTGTAAAATTTTACCAAATGGAGAAACGGAGTTTGGAAATTAAGCCAGCGTTATATAATATTTGGTACATAGATTATAGATAGTCATAGATTTGCGAAATTTATCTAACGCCCGTGTCAGAGGACAACGCACCTACAACATCTATGATGTCTATAGGCTATGGTTACCTCTTATTATCAGGGGAGCCGCGTGCTTATTTGCTGTCTCTTGCCAAAAAAAGATATATACATAAATTAAATAATCATTAAAATCGGTCTAGCCGCTCGGGGGAGTTCGACAGCAAATCGTCAGATGACATTTTAATATCTGAGTTTGTGTATTTCAGCCACTGCATTTATAGAGTTCGATGGTCCCGAGGCGGTCGAACGCGCGCTGCGCCTGGCGGAGGACGCCAGGGTCGGTGGGAAGAAGATACACGTGTCCAGGTTCGAGGTCCGGAGAGGCAACCAGCACAAGAAGGCGAAACGGACCGAGAGCGATACCCGTGAAGCCAATGAATCGAGTGATTAATTATATGAATCGATTGTTATTTGTTACTTTATGTACCTATAAACTACAAAATAAATATTTGATTTTTACAAAATATTTGATCTCCTTATTTCTACCTACAATCAGGATCCAGGGGTGCCAATATCATTTATAATCTTCAGGTTCTTTTTAATTTTAAAGCTCAGTCATTTTTTTACGTTAAAAAAAATCAAATGAATTTAGTTGTATTGACCGAAACCAAACATACCTAAAAATATGCATGTTTTTGCGTGTATAAATATACTCAGTAATTAAAAGTTAAAATAATTATTACTCTAAGCTGTGAGTAAAAGAACAAAAACGCCAATTGAGAGACAATAATGTGTGAATGAGCACTACAAAAAAATAACTTGTTTTGACATAAAAATCAATAAAAATATGTTTCCGCCCGGGATCGAACCGGGGGCCTTCTGCGTGTTAGGCAGATGTGATAACCGCTACACCACGGAAACGTTACGTGAAAGTTTACAAATCAGCAATAGTAGATCAATTTACTAAGTAGATACTATTATTTGTATTATAGTATAACTCTGTGATAATATTCTTAAATCCTGAAATGACATCAGTGCTTGCCATTATCGTATTCAAATTTATCTGCAAGAGATGTATTACGTTTCTAAAATTGATTAGCATTTAGCACCATTCTCTAACATAATATCGTCTGGAAATACTTTGGTACTATTAATAAAAATATAGGTAGCTACAAAATTTATTACATGGGATTTTGTAAGTAAGTATACCTACTTTTTAATCCAATAGTTTACACAAATTTCATAAATGTGTATTTTTTATTATGCTTTTGCAGCATTTTTGTGAACTATTACGCTATTAGCATTTGGCATTAACAACTTATTCCGTTACTTAACAGAATTAACATTTTGAATAAACTAAAAACTAAAAAGTTTCCTTAACTTCCGTTAAATCTTTAATCCAGTAAGTCCGATACTATTCCCCATACCAAATACCGCGACGCGTCGAGCTACAAATATTTTAACAGTAGAGCCCTAAAGACTAAATCACATCAAAATATTGCTTTCGCCTCTGTGGTCTAGCGGTCCAGGTGTTGGACTTGATTGCATGAGGTCCCGGGTCAGGCAACTAAAGAAAATGTGTTTTTTCCAATTTTCTAATAACAAAAACAAAAACAAGTGGCTCGGGATTAGATATGTGCCCGGTTGGCGATATGCTTGCCACCTATCACATTGTGGAACATACTGTCTCCGGCTAGTTGTGGGTGCCCTATTTGTGCCTCTGCCTACCTACCTCTTCGGAGATAAGGGCATTAAGATAATTAAAATATTGCTAGACAGTCGGCATTAAATCAAAAGTCTCGTTCAACTGGTAAAGTTCCTCGAGATAAGTACTTACCTATTCATTAATTTGTTCATTAAATGTAATAGGTACTGCTATAGGTACCCTTTATATTTTAACACTGTTGGTAAGGATCCTCTGTGTAAAATAGAAAATGTGCAGGCAGCTCGCAAAAAAGTACTCGCCCTAACTTAGATCCATTAAAATCTAATTAAATAAATCTGGGTAGATTTATTTAATTAGTTCAATTCAGAGTAATAATAATAAATAAATCTTTCTGGAAAAGTCACACAAATTGAATCTAACCCCAAAGTAAGCAAATTATATGCTTGTGTTATGGGTGTTAGTCAACGATACTATTACATAGAAATACTTAAATAAATAACAGAATACATTTAATAAACACCCAGACCCGGAAATGCAGACATCTAAGTGTTCATCACACAAATGCCTGCCGCCGTCGGGAATCGAACCCGAGCCCTAAGATGTTTTGGTATTATGTCATAGCCCGAGCCTCGCGATTCGTCGTTGCAGTTAGGCGAGTACGCTAGCCACTCGACCAACGAGGCGGTCAGAGTAGTTAATTGTGAAGTTCGAAATGTGTGCAATAATTAGTTGTGATTTCATATTCTATTTAACAAAGCAATCCGAAATACTTTCTGCAAATGGAGCAAATCGAGCAGCGTGCCGTCAAGAATTACCTCCGCAAGAAGGGTCTATCACCGTATCATCCATGACGATAGGTATGGTCTGTACCTGTATTAGGGGATTCTGCTCTGATTTAATCACCCGTCATAAACTGGGTAACTGAACACAAGTATGACGACAGAGAGAAGGTCTTCGACATCAACTACTGAAAAAAAAGTACTTGATTTAATTATGGGAGACCCCAGATTAAAAATGAGAGATTGCCGAGATTAAGGGCATCTCTTACGAACAAAGTTAAAATATCATAGCTTCCACAAAGTCATCATCTATGAGCTGCTAATCGAATCCAATTCGAATTTCGAATTTTCACTTACAAAATTGACCGCTTTACCGCCTCGTTGGTCGAGTGGCTAGCGCACACACCTAACTACATTGAGCAACTGCGAGGCTCGAGTTCAATTCCCGACGGGGGCAGGCATTTGTGTGATGAAGATTTAAATGTCTGCATTTCCGGGTCTGGGTGCTTATTGAAGTTATACTTCTTTTAAATTTATTGGCGCGATTGGGAAAAACGATGAGAGTGATTTTTTACGATGCGCGCGCACACCGACAGGTAAATGTGACAGTCAAAAGCAACACCCTGAAGTTAGTTGCAAACCTTTTTATTTTTAATTTTATTTTATGATTTTTAATTACTGTTGCATGCTATTTATGTACATTTATGTATGTATGCGTTATTGTGTTATTATTTGGTATTTTTGGATTGTTACGCCAAAGAAGTATAACTTCTTACGTGCGTACATGAGTACACACACTCTTTTTTTCTGGTATCTACTTAAGTATTTCGGTACGTAAGGAGGCGGCGTTGTCCACCGTTGCTAGTCGTGCCTCGCGTCAGAACCAATCTGTTATTGAAGACACCGCTCGTGACTTGAGTGAACTCGCTTTCGCATTTTTTCGCTTTTCGCATTTTAGTTGGCAACTGAGATACATAGCCAGCCACCTGTAATGGTAGGGTAAGTTTATTAATAAATAAATTTATATGTATTAGAATCGTTGACTAACACCCACAACTTGAAGCATATAATTTGCTTACTTTCATCAAAGAAATGTGAACAGGGGGGCTGATTATATAACTCGAAATGGAAAAGTGTACATCAAATAGCTGTCAAATGACGTGTTTTGTATTTGCTATCTCCAGTGACCAACATAAATACAACAGAGATAGCAAACACAAATGACTTCATTTGATGTACACTTTTGCAGTTTGAGTTAGCAACACAGATACACATAATCACCCCCCAGATTACATTCATACCACATCCTAAATCTATTTTCAAACTACTTTCTTTACTTTAAAGCAAAGTTTTAAAGTGAGCACTTCAAAAAATCTAAAGGGTTTTTATATTCCTTGAAAGAATTCTTATTACGATAGACTGATTGACATGTTGTTAAGTAGGAAACATCCTTAATCTATGGTTGAAAGTCTTTTCCAACGGTGTTTGTATAGCTAAATTTTGATATAGAGCGGTGTTAGTATTTCTATATATATATTCCTATTTCTATGGATTAATTCAATGTTTATCTGTCTCACATGTTTCTGTAGTCGCGTGTCGCTTGTTGGTTTAAATTTCAAAGTTCAATTCTACATATTATTTATTCGGATTTAGTACGTTCTAAATTGCATTCTGATTTTTCCGTACGAAAATGTTCTAAAAACTGAATGTATGTAGGTGATGAACTGAGACTAGAGTTTTCAAAACATGATATCCATTTTATCTATTTTAATGTAATTTAGAAGCGATGTTTCAAGACAATCAAAATAGAAAAGAAATATTGATAACGAAAAGAGGCAGCATGGCCAAAGATCTTAGCCTGTCTCAAGGTACCAAAATTTAAAAAAAATATACAAAAAAATAATAAAAGAAATGGCAGTTACCCGAGAGAAAGAAAATTGTTCAAGAAAAATTAATGGAAATATTCCTGCTTTATCTCTTAATAGTGATAATATGTCGACATCTACAGACAGCGATGATGTAGCGGATCCGACATATGAAATACGAAATATTCAAAGTATTATAAATGTTACTCGAGAAAACATTGACGCTTTGAATGCAAGATTTGCTGGTTTACAGCATCCTCCGGCGTTATACTTAACAGAATACCAAGAGCTTACTGCGAAATTACATAATTTAGAACTTAGGGAGCGTACTTTACGAGAATTATTACAATCTGAGTCGCCGGACAGAAGCGAAGAATATTCGTGGCAGGATGATTCAAAGAAGTACGATACTCTTACGCGGCAACCTAAAGTGTTCCTTAGAGCTCACTTACCTAATCAACAACGTACTAGTGTACAGGTGAAGGAAGGTGTAACGTTACGTGAGGCTTTGTTGAAGGCCTTAAAACGTCGAAACTTGACTTGTGAAGTTTGCGAAGTGGTTAGGACTGGTAATAATGAAGTGATTCCCTGGGATATTGATATTACAATGATTGACGCTGAGGAGGTAAATAAAAAACATGTTATTTTCTCTATTCATTTACCATTTCTCAAAAGCAGGGAATTTGAACTGAGATCTATTTCAGTCCTTAACATATCCTGAATAAATTTTGCTTATTCCTTTCCTTTTAGTGTCTACATACATTTAAATAAAAGTGGTAGGCTTGGAGATGAAAATGGATAAGTAACTCTTTATTAGCAGTTATTTTTATGACATAGACATTTTAATCCAATTCTATATTTTATTGTGAACATTTAAGTATGATTAATTCTGTTATAAGATGTGTGTACGGCGACCATGTTAATTTGAAGTATTGTTTATTACTATTTAATAGTTTAATGTAAATTGTTGAAGAATATGCTTTATTTAATATGTAATCAGTTTCAGAAAGAATCAATAGGTACATAAGTTGTTTATTTTGGTAGATGGTATAAGTGAACTTTTATTTCTTCCTTATTATCCACACACATTTTTGAAGAGTTTGATTATTGAAAATATAATTGTTCTTTTTAATAGCTACTAACAGTTTCTATGGATTAAAGCCTTATTATTCCCATTTTCTCAATATTTTTTCATAATTTCCCCGTGTTGGTCCAGGCTCCTTTGTAGAATAGACCATCTGCCTTCCTTGGCTTAGGAGCATAGGCTTACACCGTGACACTAACACCGTGACATCCGACTAGGTGGTAGAGTTTGGCAGCGACTCACCTGGATTGGTACCACCGCTTTACCTACTCCTGCCGCCATAATGTCATGACGTGTTCCAGTTCGGAGGGTAAGGTAGCCGGTAAACTTACTTTTGCTCGAGGCCTAACATCTTGGCTTCAGGTTGGCAACGCACCATTACCACCTTTGGTGCCTCTAGGCGGCAGGAATTTCTTACCATCAGGAAATCTGTCTGCTTGTTTGCCTTCCTCTAACATAAATAAAAAATAATAATAATTATAGCTTATATTCTGACAATAACTAACTTACAGAAAAAAAAATGAATTAATGAAATTAGACCATCCATGTGTTAACAAGCAAAATTAGGATATATATATAGATAAGTAGAAAGCTGACTTTTACTTGGTAACTTTGACTTTTCATTACCTAAAGGGCAGTGTTGAAATTTCCTACCCAAGAAGCACATGCTTAGTTTTTTAATTGGTGTCTCTCATCAAGATAATTAATGTTTTAATAATATTATAATTAAGTTAACAAAAGATTACAACCTTCCAAATTAATATATTGATCTCAAAAACACTTAAGTTACGAATTAAGAAACTTTCGTATTGTCCAAATTCAATGTTTGAGAATGATTCAAACACCTAAATTTAAACTGTCAATGAGTTTAAAGGTAATGTTTTCTCTTACCCTAAACCAGTAAACAGAACATACTGTTATTATATTATATAACTTTGTTACATGACAAAAAATTTACTTTAAAAACTTAATTTTACTAAGTAGACAATTAGGAGGTAGCAATGTGACATTTGTTTTTGGACATTTTGTTTAGCATTTTTTGAAAAACCATAACAATTGTTTAATTGGTTGGTTATTCCTTATTATGTATGCTAGTATTGTATATTTATTGAAACTGCAAATAACATATACATTTGAATTTGGCTCATTGAACTTCTAAAAATATTTCATAATAAATTTGATGTAACAGTTGTTTGTACAATCTTAAATTATTGGGAAAAATATGCAGTGGAATCTCTTTAATTCAAACCTTGTTAAGTTATAATCTTTACAAGTAGAAAAAAAATATGCCATTTCATCAAAAGTTAACCTACTTACTATTATATACTATACTATTATAATTATCACAAAAACATGATTAAAATTGCATACATTTATTTTATTTTGTTGCTTTGTCAGGTTGTCTTTCAACCATAAATATTTATTAATAATGCTATTATGTATATATATGACTAATTGCAATTTCAGGTAACAGTAAGAACCTTAGAAAAGATGCCCATCATGTCGCACATGTCACATCAGTTCACAAGAAAAACATTTTTCACATTAGCATTTTGTGAGTGTTGTAGAAGGCTACTCTTTAATGGGTTTTATTGCTCACAATGTAATTTTAAATTTCATCAGAGATGTGCAGACAAAGTACCTAGTATATGTCATCAGGTATGTAACACAATTTTTATTTATTTAACTTTAGTACATAGTATACATTTAATGTAACAAAATACTGTAATCAACAAAAGCACAAATTATAACAACATTATTGTTGGTTAAAGGCATACACATAGCTTTATATTCCTTTTCGTAACATAACTCCTGAACAGCAGGATCACTTTGGTCAAAATTTAATTTATGGCATTAAAAATATGTTAATCAATAAAAGAAAATAGAAGAATAAGAATATTTTTTCCCATGTTGACCTTTTTTGTCTTGCTTTTGTAAGATGCAAACAATGAATAAATGGGGTCTTTACCAAAAAGACCTCTGGTCTTTGGCAACTTGTTGTAGTAGTGAACCATCACCTCACCTATTCCTGGCTCCGCAATGACAAGGTTATATTTTTTTGTGTATTTTAAAATGAACTGAATAGCACCTTTTATTGTGAGGTGGCACTGCTGTCTATAGGTCACTAAATTATAGCAGTACAAAGTTCTACTGACATAGTATGTTTTTTAAGAATAAATATATTATTAAATACTGCTAGACTATTGAAACATTCCTCATCTCCCTCCATGTGTCACAGCTACTTTCCTTTCAAACTATAGAGCTGAAACTTGGTAGGTAGACTTATTCTGTAAACTGCCTGACAATTTTTTCACAAAAAAGAAGATTTATGCTATTAAGAAGCGGCACTGACTGGTGTTTCTTTTATTAAACTTATATTGACTAGTTATTCCCCTTAACTACTAAGACCTTGCAAGCAGCCAATGGATTTCTTTTATGTTTCCAACTTTCAATCATCAATATTGTTGTTTGATATGTTAACAAAATTTAAATGTAAAGCAATTGGACAAGACAAGTAGCTTTTGTGTAGTGCATTAGTAATGAAATACACAACCTTCTTTTACTGCAGTCAATTCAGGAATTCAGTAAATTTCTGAGTCTTGTTCTCTACCACAGCAAAAAATGAAGCAGTATATTAAAACACAAAAACCCAAGTGCGCAAAACTACTGCTACCATACTGTGATAGGAGGTAATATAATCTGACATACTATTTAATTAAGCGGCATACATTTTAATTAAGCAACACCAAAATGGATCAATTCATTTGTAATTTTGTATCTTTGTTATGTGTTCACTTCCCCAAGAAAGAATGGATTTTAATGATTCTTTGTTCAGAAGGTAGTTAATATATTCAGTTAAAATAATGCATATTATTTTTGACACACAAGGTTTTTGTTTTAACCTTATTTTGGGACAGCCTTATTTAATTGAATGTTCTAATGGAAAAATATATTACTAATGTAAGACTAAAACTTTCATGAGCCTAGCTATCATAGTTTTTGTTAAAATGTCACCCAAGTAAAAGTACCGGTTTTTTATTAAAAAAATATATTTTATTTCTATTTAGTTGTTTATGAATGTAATATTTAATTTTGTACCCAGCTGGTAAAGCTCCACCATAGGGCTAAATTATACACCATCCACTGGGAAGCTGCTATTGCAAATATAGCAAATACTCATTTCTTTTTTTCTGACTGAAATCAATATTTAATTACCAATTTATTTTTACTTTAAATATATATAATATGAAGTAATACCACAAAAAAAACGATTGCTGAAATCCCAGACTTTCAGAGATATATTTTTTTTTATATAATTGGTATTGTTTTGTTTCAACATTTTAACTTTGAAAATATAACCAAACAAAAACATCATTATTTTTACACTTTAATAAATTTTTAATGTCTAGGAAAAAATACTTATCTTTTGTTAAACTTAAAACACTGAAAAATTACCTATGAAACGCGCTTCACTGTTTTTTTTTCTAAATTTATAGATTACACGTTTTTCTTGCATGGCTAAGATTAATTCTTTTTATCAATCAGGAAAAGCTATGCGAACAGTTCTTTTGTCTGTGTATGTGTGTTTCTAATATATTCTATTATAGACAGAAACTTTTTATTTTCCTAGTTTAAATGCTTTTTAAACGGTGTCCGCCAAAATGGATGCGAACCGAACAGTAGACGTGAACAGCCGCACTTACCTTCTGTATCTACATACTTATTTCTGTATGGATGCTACAGATAGTGTTTATTTTGATAATGCCAAGTGATACGCAGTTCACCGGGTCGGCTAGTATTTTAAGAAATTATTCACCGTTTTCAATTTATTTATTTAATTTAATTATCAGCTTCACGTGAGGGAGCAACAAACAAACTAGTTCACACTTATTTTTGAAAACTAAATTAACCAATATCCTTGTCAAATCGCAGCCTGTTATCTGACTGTATTACATGTACTGCGAACTGCCCGATGCATAACCTTGAGTAAAGGTGTCTGGTGCTTGAATCGTGTCGCCGTGGTGGCTATACGAACCACGCCGGGGCAAGACGCGCGGGTGAGATCTGTTTTTTTTTCTGGAATGGATCGCAGGCCGCAGCCTTAAATACGTATGGCATTTGGCAAAAGATCTAAGCACGTAGACTACCTCACAAAAAATTAATCAATAAAATCCATTCATTATTGTGAAGTACAACCAGTACGAATTTACTGCACTTCGCGCTATGACGTTTGTTATTTTATTTTTCATTCATAATAATTTTTAAAAATATAAAGATGTGGTTATTGTGGGACACCAGGTAGGAACGAAGTTCCTTCGGCTAATGTAAAATCGACACAATTTATGAGTATATACTATGCGTGGTAATAGAGAGAGAAGGGATAAAAGAACGAAAAGAAAGAGGGAGAAAAAGAAAGGTATTATACACTGCTCGCTAGTGTATACGATTGTCGCGCCTGCGCACGTCTCGTTTAACGGTTTCATTCCACGGACTTTTTCTTACGGTTTTACCATCATAAATTTATCAGTTCGATCGCGCAGCAAAATCCCTATCTCCTCCAAGCCTGCCGTAAGGAAATTCGTTCCAATAAGAGATCGGTTAGGTAACGGTAACAAAGATGCTATTGCTGCTGAGCGCTTGCGGAGAATGCGGGGCAGTGGGGGCACTGCGCCCCGCAGCGGTGGAGGGGTCGCATTCCAACGCAGTGCACAGTAACGTAACGAACGAAAGTATGAACGTAAAGTAAACATAAAAATAATACAGAATAGGTCGATTAACTCCTGTTTAGAGTCGCTTATTTAAAATGTATGTCAGATCATATTATCTACCGTTAGACGTGAACAGGCGCACTTACCCTCTGTATCTACATACTTATTTCTGTATGGATGAATGCGGGGCAGTGGGGGCACTGCGCCCCGCAGCGGTCGAGGGGTCGCATTCCAACGCAGTGCACAGTTGACGAGTACGAAAGTAACGTAAGGAACGAAAGTATGAACGTAAAGTACTAAACATAAAAATATATACAGATGAATAGATCGATTGATTCTTGTTTAGAGTCTCTTATTTAAACTGTATGTCAGATCATATTTATAGTGACTCTTATCATATTGTGGTGGTAGAATTTTTGCTCACTCGGTGTTTTGTTTTTTAATAGACTGCTTTTTTGTAGTCGAGGATGAAACTGACTGATCGCCTCTGTGGTCTAGCGGTCCGGGTGTTGGACTTGACTGCATGGGGTCCCGGGTTCGAATCCCGGGTCGGCCAACAAAAAGAAAATTGGATTTTTCTAATTACAAAATGTTGGTCGGGATTGGAAATGTGCCTGGTTGGCGATAGGCTTGCCACCTATCACATTGTTGGACTTAGTGTCTTCGGCTAGTCGTGGGTGCCTTGGTTGTGCCTCTGCCTACCTCTTCGGGGATATGGGCGTAAAGATACTTTTTTTTTAAACTGATCATAGAAATTTATTGCTTGTCTGAACTGACTTCACCAAAAGAAGGTTGGGTACTTATTTATAGTAGTGCACTAGCCAATAACCCGATTCCTTTGTAAAAGTAAGTAAGTATCTTCACGCTCATATCCCTGAATGGGTAGGCAGAGGCACAACCAGGGCAACCACAATTAGCCGAAGACACTAAGTCCCACAATCTGATAGCTTGCAAGCCTATCACATTGTCTTTTTGTTGCCCGACCCCGGAATCGTACCTTGGATCTCATGAAGTGAAGTCCAACACCTGGACCGCTAGATCACAGAGGCGATGACAAACAATGTTGTTGATGATGAAATGTTGGAAAAGTAAAAGTAAAAATAAAAGTAACCGCCGGCGAAACCACCGTCGCGATATATATGACTGCCTCGTTGGTCGAGTGGCTAGTGTACACGCCTAACTGCACTGATTAACTACGAGGCTCGGGTTCGATTCCCGACGGGGCAGGCATTTGTGTGATAAACATTTAAATGTCTGCATTTCCGGGTTTTTGTGTTTATCAAATTTATTCTGGTATCTCTTCATATGTCAATATGTCAATCACTCCACTCTGAACCGACCGCCATGGGGGTTGGTGACATGGAACATAATACCCTATGTCAGATGGATGACCCTAAAGACCTAGCACCCTACGTCCCTAAGGCCCTAGATGCCTACCAGCCCTAGCCCTAACATAAGGTTTAACATATACCTACTTACGGCCTGGCCACGGGAAATTCTCTAAAGCGTCTGGCGAGGTGGCAATTCGCGCGGCACCGTTTGCAGGCCACGGACAGTCGCGTTCGCCGCCGCGACCAGTTAGGAATTCCCATAGTGAAATGCCTTTTTTTATAGTATTGGAAGCCTAGAGACACCAAACGTTGCAATGGTGCGTTGCTAACCTGAGGCCTAGAACAAAAGTAAGTTTACCGGCTACATAACCCTCCAAACTGGAAAACGTCAACGGCAAGCATCGACGTTATGGCCGCAGGAATAGGTAAGGCAGATATACCACTCCGGGCGAGTCGCTGCAAAATAGGTGGTACTTAGTCAGATGTCACGGTGTTAGTGACAGTAAGCCTATGCTCGCCCTTTTCGAGCTGCCTGGCATGGTTAGAATAAGAATCGGGGTATTGATGGAGAATTCTACAAGTAGTACGAAGAATATATAAATCAAAATAAATCCAGAAAACTTTTCAAAACAAGAATGACTTTTGAAAAATTCGATTACATTCTTAATATTATTCAACCTGAATCTGAGGATAAAGTCTGCAAATAGACTTTCAAATGAAAAAGTTGTTTTTGACATTATTTACAGCAATAAAAATTTCGGTGTTCATTTTCGCGGCGAAAACAACTAAACTCATTTAATCCATGTAATATTCGCCGCTCCGCTCTAGTCTTGGGTAGTTCGCGAACTACCTAGGTGGGAAGAGCGCTCCTTTAGGTGAACTATGCGAACTAGTTCATTGAAAATCCCGCTCTTAGTTCTTTTTATACTTCTGTTAGCAGTCACTTTACTAAGCAGTGGCGCTTTGTGACCAGTCGTTGACTAATCTATATATGTAAAAATCAATTGCTGTTCGTTAGTCTCGCTAAAACTCGAGAACGGCTGAACCGATTTGACTATTTTTGGTTTTGAATTATTTGTAGAAGTCCAGGGAAGGTTTAAAAGGTGAGAATTAAGGAAAAACTGCGAGGAAACTAGGAAAACCAACATTTAAAATTTTCCCACACAAACGGAGCGGGTGGAACGAAGTTCGCCGGGACAGCTAGTTATTAATATAAATCATTTTATTTTTTCGTTTTTATTTCTATAAAAGATTTTATGTGCCATAACAAAAAAGTCAACTTTAATTATAAAAATTCATACTTTTTAAGTATTCTAATATAATTACACATTATACTAGGAATTAGCCTAGCTGGTGACTAATCATTAATATAAAATATTTTATTTTTCATTATTTAAATAAAAAATCTCATATTACATAAATGGACGTGTAAAATTTTCAGGTAATACTTTGTATTTTTTAAATGACTATAAACAAAACTTACAATAATCATAACTATATTTTTTTCTTTATTTATTGTTCTTACTAAATTATTTCAAAAAAAGAACTAATGAACTAATAGAGCGAACTAGTTCATCCTTGGATTATGAACTAAATTGAGCGCTCTCTGCAGTGACCGGTTAGGCCCAAGCCTAACTGATTCATACGTTTGTTTAGCTCGCCCGCCGCGCCGCCAGTCGCCGCCGCGATTCGCTCGATACATTTCGCCGGTCGCTTCGCTGGTCGCCGCGGCCCATGGCATGCTAAGAACATTGCCATACATTTGTTTCAGTCGTCAGACGCGCCGCCAGCCGCCGCCGCAGTTCGCTTTAGCGAATTTCCCGTGGCCAGACTGTTAAATAGATAAGTGCGGGATGTCTGCACCAATAGACTTACCGTAGCAGACGGAACCCTACGGGTAGGATAGGTGGTAAGGAGGTGGTGATATTCTCAAAGCTGATCAAGCAGGCTCACTTGATCAATTAAGGACTTGAAGGTGACTTCGCCATTTGAGAGGTGGTGAATGAAATAAGAAACATGTTTCAAATCTACTTTATTAAGAAAGAAAGTATATATACAAATTACATCGACACACACATTCGTACAAAAAAACTTTGTATTCCATCCGTGTAAATTGTGAATGCAGCATCTTTTAGTGGTGAGACATTAGGACGTGCTCATATGTGAACTCCGCTGTCTTCCTTTTAGTGGCGTTTCAGAAGTTGGTTGTATGTTTAATGTGGCTTTGGTCATGTTGAACACACCCTTTTATAAATTTTTTTTTTCTTTATCACTCAATTTGAACTTATAGAAAATTTTGTCTACATTTTAGCTCAGTTATAAGTGTCTTCTTTAGATTTTTAAACTATTATTTATTTGAATACAACATGTCTACTTTTGAGATAGTTCAATATAGGAGTAAATGATTTTTCTAACAATGTTTAATGTTTCATTTCAGGTTCGAATGACAGACACATATTATGCGGCACTACTTGCAAAGAATCCAGAAACACAAGCCGGTATACTTTACCTACCCTCACATTATGGATACCATCAAAACAAGTAAGTAAAAGTGATTCACTATTGTAGAAATATGTAAGTTTTATCATACATTATAAAACTTAAGTGATAAATTAAAAACACATCGATCTAATTAGCTAAATCCTATTCACTACAATTCTGATCTCATACTGAACCAATTTTTAATAAATATTTGTAATTTGGTGTAATCTAAAAGATATTTTTTTTACTAAAACTAAGTTTTGTTTCCAATGTCTTAACAAATTCCCACTTGAGAACTAAACAACTTTACAAGGGAAAAACCTGCCTGAGACAAGGAACTCCACTGTTGCAACTGTATAGTACTTGAGTAATTAAAACCTTGTTATAAAGTACCTGTACACAAAATGTTACATATTCATATATTTTGACCGCCTCGTGGGTCGATTGGCTAACGTACACGCCTAATTACACTGACCAACCGTGAGGCTCGGGTTCGATTGCCGACGGGGGCAGGCATTTGTGTGGTGAACATTTAGGTTTAGTCTGCATTTCCAGGTCATTTATTTTGGTATCTATTTAAGTATTTCAATTTTCTATGTATTAGAATCGTTGACTAACACCCATAACTCAAGCATATAATTTGCTTACTTTGGAGTTAGATTCTATTTGTGTAATTTGTCCAGGAGTATTTATATATATCCACTAGCTGCCCCAGCGAACTGCGTCCCGCCAACATTCGGATAAAAACTATCCTATCTCATATTTTTAAAGACTACTATCCTATCTTTTAACATGAACCAAACTACAGATATATGTGAAATTTTATCGAAATCGGTTCAGTAGTTTTGGAGTTTATTGGCAACATACATCGTGACACAAGATTTTTATATATATAAGATAATTTATATATGGATAAGGAGTATAGGTCTGTAATTGCAAATGTCTCTGTGCTGGTGTTAGTATGTTGTTGTTTTGTTTTATATTCAATAATTTATAAATTCCTGCATTGATTTATTGTCTACAAACTCGTCTAGGTCTGTCTCTCCTGCAAAGAAGATGAAGGATTTTGATGCACACTGGTGATTATTGCCAATAATATATTTGCTGCTAGTTTTTTATTTGTTATTTGCTATTTCTGGAACATTCACACATTGTTTTCCTTTGTACTTTGTTTTTTTAGTTTTCACTTTCTTTTTTATATGTATATGTAAAGAAAAGATTATTGAAAATTGATTTTTTTTGTTTGTAATATAAAATTATAATATGACTGTTATTCTACCGCTAAACAGTAGCAAACTATATGGAATACAAAATGAAAATCTTTAATTGGCCTATGTTCAATGTATTAGTTAGATTAGGTTTACTCTGTAATTTTTGCTGTGGATTTTTTGTTGATATAATAAAAATAAAATAAAAATAATAAATAAAATAATTATATAGGCTGACATTTCACGATCAGATCAATCGGATATTATCCGAGGGTGGTGTCAAGAGTCTCCGAAACCGGCGTGTTTGTATGAAAAGGGTTATGAATGTGAAGGAAGCAAGACAGGTTTGTAAGGATCGTGAGGTGCTGGCACTCAATACTCTCTGCCCACCACATGAGGGACTTGGCGTGAAGATATGTATGTATGTACGATTATATAGGCATAGTCATGATATTAGGATGTCAACCATTTGGAGTAAGCTTAAGGTGTAACTTACTCGCTAAATCTTTGCATGGTAATATTGACCATTGTAGTAATGGCTGCCGGAACCAACACATTATGCTAATCATTAAAGTTAACTCCCCTACTTATTATTACATAATGATTTTGTTTCTTTAAAAATAATAATGTTCATATTATTTAATTGCAAGTGTGTATTATAATGACTTTAAATTAGTTGATGTAAAATTTTTAAGTTACCTTATTTTTAAAAAGTAAAGCTATTTGGCATCATTACGTAGTATAAAACAAAGTCGTTTCCTTTGTCCCTTTGTATGCTTAAATCTTTAAAACTAAGCAACGGTTTTTGATACGGTTTTTTAATAGGTAAAGTGATTGAAGAGGAAGGTTTATATGTATACTAGCTGCGCCTCGCGGTTTCACCCGCGTAAGTCCCAATCCCGCGGGAACTCCGGGATAAAAAGTAGCCTATATGTTATTCTGGGTCTTCAGCTACCTACATACCAAATTTCATCGTAATCGGCTTTGTAGTTTTTGCGTGAAAGAGTAACAAACATCCATACATCCATACATACAAACATTCGCATTTATAATATTAATAGGATTTTGAGATTTTGGTGATATGGCGATTTTTATGATTTGCGGTGGTGTACGGCTTACATGCTACGTCTTACATACACATGTATTAACTAAATATGTTTAATGAACTAGGCAACAACACCCGCGGTCTCTAAACCAACAAGATCGGTCGAATTCGGCGCCAAATGTCTGTATCAACATGGTGCAGAGGCCGATGACGTTAGCCGAACATCAACGTAAACAAAACCAGGTAAATATATCTCAAGTGGCAAGTGTGAGTTGTGGAAATTCAAAAGTGGCTATATACTAAATGTACTGCATACTCTTACGAACGTTTTGAAACTTAAAATGTGATACTTTTTTAAATGAATATAAAAAACGACGGGTTGCACTCCAGGAGTGCCGGCGGAAGTGAAAACTTGAATATTAACGTTGTGCATTTTTGCTATTTTGGAATAATTTTGCACGAATTGCATTAATTGTCAGTATGAAATAACTGTCATTTATGTGGTAGAATACAATATTCATTTGTTGCGCTATCGTACACAAACATGACAACACGAACATTCGCGCAAGCGCCCTGTGTCGACTAAACGAAACAGCAGGCGCAGGCATACATTTTCACCACGCCGTAGAAAGAGAGGGGGATACAGCCTCTCCTACGCCGCGCCGGCTGTTTACTCTCCATCCGTCTTACGTCACATATCAGGTCACGTGTCCTGATGCGAGTTTAGAAGTTTTTACCCATTCCAAAAAAAGTGGGCTACGCCAGCAAAGAAGTTTTCACTTCAATAAAAAAAAACTGTATATTTTTTAAAAAAAAAAACCATTAAATTTTGTGAGTCGGTATGCTTTAAAAAAAAAGATAGCCGTAGACGACTGTCACATAATTCATTGTATTTAGTTAAAAATAAGTGAACAACAACAGACATGATTAATTTAAGAAATTAATGTAGTTTTGACCGCGCTCATGTTCGTCACGCTCTATACTTTGTTTTTCAGAGTAACAATTCTCCACAGTCTTCGAACTATTTAACGTCAGGCCGACAAAATAAAGATGATAAAGACAAAGGCGACCAACAACAGAGTCACAGTACACAGGTATTTATTTTATATATATTCATTTTTAAAATAATTAAACTAGCTATAAATATAAATAATTGGCTTAAAAGTTAAAGCGTATGTAATTAACTATTTTTTTTAACAATATTAAAATATTTGTAGACCAAAATGTGGTAGAATATGTTGATATACTTAAATATTTTTGTAACATCTCATTTACACACATATTCCGCAAATGAATAATTTTCTTTCTTTCTTTCTATAGCTATCTCTATCTCTATTATATACTAGCAGTTTCACGCAGCTTCACCTGCGTAACTTGGCTTCTACTATATCAATTTGGATGAGACAAAGCCTATGTCACTCGTGGATAATGTAGCTTTCGAATGGTGAAAGAATTTTTAAAATCGGTCCAGTATTTTTTGAGCCTATTCATTACAACCAAACAAACAAAGTTTTCTTCTTTATAATATTAGTATGATAAAGCCAAACATATATTTTTTTGTTTTCGATAATCTTTCTCAGTAATGTTAAAGTATGCACCTAAGTATATGTTCCCCGTGTTGGTCCGGGCTCCTTTCCAGAATATCTATCAGGTATCTCTCTTCCTGCCAGGTAGCTCGTAGAAGGTGAGCATGGGATTACC
>NJDD01000708.1:53723-68194 GCA_002245505.1 Calephelis nemesis | reverse complement strand
GCACGACCACGACGCGCTCGACTACTGCTGCGCCTCGCCCAAGACGCCCGTCACCTTCCACTTCCAGAGGAACGATGACTCCAGCTTCCCCGCCTTCTACGGGTAATGCTCGCTCCTGCACACTTGTCCTTGAGCCTTAAACCCCTTCTTACTACGTGGTAGAGTTTCGCAGCGACTCGCCCAAATTGGTACCACCGCCTTACCTATTCCTGCCGCCATAACGTCATTACGTGTTCCGGTTCGGAGGGTAAGGTAGCCGATTAACTTACTTTTGCTCGAGGCCTAACATCCCGGCATCTGGTTGGCAACGCACCATTACCACTTTAAGTGTATCTAGGCGGCGGGAATTTCTTACGATCAGGAAATCCGTCTGCTTGTTTGCCTCCCAATGTTATAAAAAAAAATCTACAAGTCTACCGGCTACCCTGCCCTTCGGCACGACTGGATGATGCCGTACCGTACTGACTCGCCTGAATTACCCTATGTCTGCCGCCGTGACGTCATTGCTCGTCGCAGTCGTTCCGCTTCAGCATAACCTAATGTTAATATTTTTGTTCTATAAATGAATATATTTTAATAAATATCATTAAATACTTCCATACCTAATTATAATTCAATATTTTGTACTCACACCACATGTCAGATATTTATGATATACAGCAAGTGAATTATTTTCGTATCATCTGTATCTGTGTACGTAATTATTTTTCCACGTTGTAATAAATCAAAAATATCAAAATCAAATATATCTTTATTCAGCTATTTTACAAGGTATCATACAGTAACTGTTCGGTAGCAACTGCAACAGTAGAAGGACTGTGACGCAGCTACTAACGCCCACCTCCGTATAAAACAATTACAATTACATCAACTCTTTTTTGTGAATAATACACTTAATATAACGAAAAAAACATAAAAATACTGTTGAAAAATATTTAAACTAAAGATTTCATAAAATAAGGTTAGTTGTTTAAAGTATTGATTATAAGTATGTGTGTTTGTGTGTGTGATGTATCTATGTGTATGAGTGTGTGTTGTGTATAAATAAATATATTTGTAATGTTTCAGAATTCCAGTTCCAAACCAGCGGCACACCTAGGCGCTGCTGTAGGGGACCGAGAGACCTTAAGCCGGACTCGAACAGGGAATCGACTGACTATCCACGACTTAGTGATTTTATTTTAACAACACAATTAGATAACGTTCACACATGCGATAATCGCATCGTTTGCTTTGAGGTTACATTAAATTTGATTTGGTCGGACCATATTATGGTTTGTACATATATAAATATATCTCAACAAATCAAACGAACTAATATTTTTTACGACGTGGGTGTTATGCAACGATACTAATACAAGGAAATGCATTTGTAAATATCAAGATCAGTTTGTAAACATCCAGACCTAGAAATTCAAATTTGGATTTATCAATCCAACGCCAGCACGAGTCGGAATTTGAACGCTAGCCTCGCTGATAGCCCACGATATACGTTTGCGCTAGGGATGTGAAAAGATAATTGACTATTTAAAAAATCGATTATTTTTTCAAATTAATCGATTTATTCATAAAAAATAATCGATTTTTTGTTTCGTCATTTAACATACTTTCGACTTTTTTTAAATAACTGCAGCTTTGATATACTACATAGATTGTTTATTTATTTAAGCCTCTAATACTTAACAAAAAATTTTGGCAACATTCAAAAACTCTTACGGTGGTTTTAAAAGTTTCTTTCTAAACTTAAAATCCTGTTTTTACTCATTTTTGCATAAATAAACGTTGATTAAGTGTGCGACTGAGTTTGCGATTTATGATTTGTAGTAAAAAATGTGTCATAAATGACCAAAAGTGGTTGGAGGTCTTACTTTGTAATAAAAAACAATGGCGCAACTCCTTAAGCTTTGAATTATTGAGATGTTACATTAAATTATAAAAAAATCTTTTTTTTTTTCGATTTCGAAAATCGATTATTTTTAAAAAAATAATCGATTATTTGAGAATCGATTATTTAATAAAAATAAAAATCGATTAATAAAAAAAATCGTTTTTCCCGTGAAAATCACATCCCTAGTTTGCGCTAACCTTACCAAGCTGACTGCGCTGATTAATTTTCTATGTTTTATATCATAAAAGGAATGAAATGAAGTGAACGTGTCTTGTTTTATGATACCAGGTGTTACTAGTACTTGCCATTGTCATGTTCCGCGCTGTAGGGTAGGGCAGCTTACCACCAGGAGAGACTTTTTGCTGGTTAGGCTGGTTCGCTATCTTATGATGTAAAAATAATGTAATAAAGATAGAAAATGTTGCGACATTCGCATGTGTGAACGCTCGGTTACTGTCAAAACGTACGGTGCCGTTCTTGCCAAACTGGAAACGAAATAATATGTAACAATTATTCTACTTTCTGGTGTCTGTATAAAAGAGAAAGAAGTTGAACAACGTATCTGCGATATTCCTGTTGCGATTATCAGTATTATCGTTTGCTACCAAGTTTCCTGTCTTGGGGGTTAGAATGGACCACCGTCGTCTTGAAACGAACGTTCGTTTCGGGCCGCTTATAAATGTCAAAGTCAAAAAGCGTAGAACGTTCGTGCCAAACAAAACGTGACGTCGGCGATAGACGTTAGACGTCTGACAATTGACAAATAACAAATTTGATATTGACGTGTTTTAAGTCGTGTCGTCATAGACAACATTTTGTTTTTTCATACAAATTCGGTCATTACCCTTCGTTTACACGATATCGCTTCAAGTTATGATTGTTCTAGCTTTATAAAAAACGACAACGTTTTGAAACGAAACGCATCGTCCAAGCGAAACGACGCGATCGCGCCGAGACGAAAGTGCACATTGGGCGTGTTCGGCCGAATTAAGTACTTACTAAACTTAGTAAGCCAGTAAGCATAAAAAAATTAAATCTTACAAGCTGACTGTAGCACTTTTCGGCGAGGACAGACTTACTGGCTTGACATAACACAAAACACCGGTCTATGTCATATCCCGTACATAAACAATAAGCAAAATGGCGTCGTATATTAAGCCATACTTACTGCGTTAGCACTTATTTTGTGTCCCGGCCGAAAATTTTGTAAGCATAGTAAGTGACTTACAAAATTTTGTAAGTACTTACTTCGGCCGAACACGCCCATTCTAACCCCCCTTGACGATGATGACTAGTCATAAACAGGAAGTTCCGGTCTGGCAAGAATGGACCCAGTTTGGACAACCGCCCGGTACACGCGTATCTGCCTTATAATGATCGTTGACGTTGCGCGCGCGCATTGTTTAAAGTATTGTTATAGTTAATGTATATATATTTAAATAGGGTCTTCTAATTGTATCTTCGTCGATGTGACGTAAATTGTGATTTCGTTTATACTTCAGACATTTGCTGGTTTTATGTTTGTATCAACAGAGTACGCCACATGAGCAGACCCCATCCGCTGGCTGGATGGGTGTCGTGGAACGAGATATGTGCCCTTGATAGAAGAAGGCGTTACTTTGCGGAAATCCATACTTAAATCTAAATAAAATTATTTAATTTGCAAATTTTCCGCTAAAAAATGTGTATACGTATTATGGAGTAACAAAACAGACAAAATAGTGCGCTAAGAATGAATTGGACTTACCGGAAGCTAAAACTCCCAAATATATCCAGCTCCACACAATACACACCACTAAACTGTTTAATTAGCACCAACAATACACATACTACTACAAACTCAACGTACGTTTCGCTTTCGTAGCCAATCTGTCTAGTATCTGCTCGACCTTCGTGGAGTGCAGTCGATTTCTCCTGATGATGCTTCGGTTACGAAGCGAAACGTACGTTGAGTTTGTAGTAGTATGTGTATTGTTGGTGCTAATTAAACAGTTTAGTGGTGTGTATTGTGTGGAGCTGGATATATTTGGGAGTTTTAGCTTCCGGTAAGTCCAATTCATTCTTAGCGCACTATTTTGTCTGTTTTGTTACTCCATAATACGTATACACATTTTTTAGCGGAAAATTTGCAAATTAAATAATTTTATTTAGATTTAAATATGTGCCCTTTTTCTATTGGAAGAAAGGCGAATTTGGCATTACAAATTTACATTGGACATTCGATACTCTCTGCCTACCCCGTAAGAGATTTAGCGTGAAGGAGGCAAATTAACACGGTTAAAAACACGTCGACTATAGACGGGGAAGCGGGGTTACATAAACCAGTGGTATCGATCCGGGAAAATCCTTGTAATTTTTCTTACCTAATTATATTTAAAATAATTTTAACAGATTTTTAATAGGGGTGCACTATGTGCTTAAAATAAGAACTTTTAACTGTTAAAAAATTGTGTCCCACTCACTATTTCATTTCTTCAGAAAACAGGATCATATTAATACTGCTGCCTTTCACATTAAGGGTGCAAAAACTCATGAAACGATTATGACGTTATTTATGGCTTCTAAACTGTATGGGTGTATACTTTGTGTCTGTTCTATTTAATGTCAACGCTTGCCACTATCGTGTTCCAGTTTCATGAACTATACTGTGTTTCAAATTAATTCCAATTCCCAGTTCCAAATTAGGAGTATGTGTAGCAAGTAATATATTTCAAATATTACACTTGAAGCAGTAGAATATTAACATGTCTTATTGCTAATAAAAATATTTTTTGTTATGTTACTGTGACCGACTGAGTGGCGGAGTTCCCGGATCGAAAACCACCACATATTTCATCTGCTATGATTCAATGCTGGCCATTGTTCTATTTCAGTTAAGAAGGTAGGTTTACCAGTAAACTTAAACACGAGACTGAAAATGCCGACGCACTAATATAACATCAAAGATTTTTTCTTTAAAAAATACAAGTCTTTCTTTGTTGACAGTTTGTAATATTGAAATACTGCTTTAGATGTTAAGTTCACTGATTTGTTTTATATAAAGAGAATGCATAATAAAATATCAAAAGTATTATTTGTGTAAATTAGTAATGGCGTCTGCGGATTGTAATTTATTGGCATTGTAAATAATAACTGTAAGTATCGTAGGTTACGCCGTAAGGACATTGTGTATACAATATAATTTTAATGCATAATTATTAAATTTAAGGAACCCAATAAATTATTGTTTCAATTTATGTGAACTTTTATTTTCTATTTAAATAAAATTATCCCCTTAATTACAATAAGTGCTCATAATTACGCAAGGAATAGCACAATATTGTGTTCAATACGAATTTGTGAAATTGTGAAAATTGCAGGGAAAATGGAAAAAAACAATACTTTATTTTTCCCCACACAAACTGAAAAGGTGGTAGGAAGTTGGCCGGGACAGCTACTAATCTTTATATATATAATTCTTGTGTTCGTGTGTTTGTCACTGAACTCCTAGACGACAGGACCGATGTTGATGAAACTTTTTGTGTGTGTTCAAGGGAATTCGAGAATGGTTTTAATTAACTATTTGGTCTCCTGGAAAATGTTATTTTAGTCATTTTTTTATAGTAAGTAGTTGTTGATTTTGGAATGTTTCACATTGGATCCGACAGACTGCGCTACTATCGAAGTATCAAATATTATGTTGTAGCTATTAATGTTAAGCGGTACGAAGTTTGCTGAGTCGGCTAGTTAAATAATAAAATAAATTTACCAAGAAACATAACATGAAAACTTCAAAGAATTACAAATTACAGACGTATTCAAGGACTTAAATAACCTTTAAACTTAGTTTAAGGAATGGCTATTAAAAAGAGGGAAAACAAGATAATATAAAACTGAAAAAGTGAGTTTAGAATAAATAACTTATTAATACCACAGAAATAGGAATATATAAGAGGTCAATGATTAATACGGATGACGTTGCAGCATGGCCAAAAGGTCTTAGCTGGTCCCAGAAATATACAAATTAACTTAAAAAAATCTTTGATTAAGACTAGTGCATTGACCTCTAATATATTGAATATTCCTATTTCTATGGACTAGTGGTTCTGTGGACTAGTGAAACAATATGTTACAGATTTCTGCCATTTTGGCAGATTTCGTTCCTATATTTTAAATGTGGCAGATAATGCGAACGATATAAAAATGGGCCAGGCTTTATCTGATTTAGGAACTTAAGGATTTATATTTACCTACTTTTAATTTTAGATAAAACATATCTTGGTTAACAGAAATTCATTTCGCGAAAGTTTTATTATGTCAAACGATCCTTATTAGAGAAGTTTATTCTCCCAAGTAAATTTAAACAAAAAAAATAGGAATATGTTGCTAAACCCACATGTTTCAGCCATAAATATTACAAAAGAGGAGGCAAAGAAACAAGCCGACTGTGGCAACCAAACCAAGTCTTTTATTTTAAACCAACTAAAAACGTTTTTAAAATATATAACGAAAACTAACAAATTTAGTTAGGAAGATAATATTGATATTTTATACTTAGTTTAGTTAGAAAAAAAATGTGTGCGTGTATTAGCGTACACTCGTAAGAAGTGAAACTTGTTTATGACGTTATTTTTCAAAAAATAATTTACTATAAGCAACTTTACAGAAATTGCTTAAATAAAGTTTATTGCCAATCCCTACTCCACTGGAGAAAGTATACTTCGAATAACGCGTGGTAGGGATAAGAACAAAGATAGCGCGTAACGGAAAAATGTGACGCGTAATGAAAAAATGTTACACTACATTTTTTTTTCAACCCCGATAAAGAAGTTTCACTTCAGATATAAGAACGTGCAATACAATTGTAAATTATTTTTTTTGATCAAAGAAATTCCATTGAATTGGATAATATATACTTCGTTTCGTTTCGAAGAAAGCATACTTTTGGTGTTAAATGTGGCAGATTTTGACAGATTTTTTTATCCTGTCTGTGGTTTTGGCATTAATGGGTGTGTTCGGCCGAATTAAGTACTTACAAAACTTAGTAAGCCAGTAAGCATAAAAAAATTAAAGTCTTACAAGCTGACCGTAGCGCTTTTCGGCGAGGACAGACTTACTGTCATATCCCGTACATAAACAATAAGCAAAATGGCGTCGTATATTAAGCCATACTTACTGCGTTAACACTTATTTTGTGTCCCGGCCGAAAATTTTGTAAGCATAGTAAGTGACTTACTAAATTTAGTAAGTACTTACTTCGGCCGAACACGCCCAATGAGATGGTCAAACTGTTTGAGACAGACTTTTCAGTTTTGACATTTGTTTTGTAAATTTGTTTTGAACACTTTTGAACTACAAAATAAATTTGAAGTATTGTTTTGTTAATTGTTTGGTTTAGTTTTGAATTAGATATTATTTAGATCGTGTATATTTACGGCTGATGTTGCGAATTCTAAATGGCCAACTTTGTAAAAGCTGACAAAAAACAAATTAAATAAAGGTACAGTTACTGATGAAAAATAAATGAAATAGGAAGAAGCTTTGTGTTTTAAACGAGCGTGCCTATTGTTTTTTTAAATGAAATAATGACTGAAACTACGAAACGACATGTATCTTACGACCAAATAAAAACAATGGTTGCTTTTATGGGACAGCATGTTGAATTTGCCTCGGGTACCTTGCGAACGTTGGAAGCTCGCCATACGTCAAAGAAATTGTGGAACGATCTGACTGTAACACTTAACAATTCAAGATATGGCACTAAAAAATCCGCAGATGGATGGAGTAAGGTACTTACAACAGAATGAAATTTACAGATTGTAAAGTAACACTTCCTGACAGATTTCCTGATTTTTAGGGCTTATCAGCATAAATTTCGTTAACAACCCAGACTTCTTTTGCATTCAACATAGTTTCTGTAACAAGCCTAACGCTGATTCCTTGACTTGGTGTTGAATACCTATCACGAAAGTTGTGTTTTTTTTTTGCAATTGAGAGTAGAACAAACTCTGATTATTAGTTAAGGGATAGGCTGGAGTTACAGGTGAAAATAGGCTAATCTTAAAGTTTGCATGTTCAACTCCTTTACATTGATGAAAACAGCAATACCAACTTATTTAATACTATTCTATTCTTAATTCAACTTTAGTATTGGAGTGACTTTAAGAACAAACTCAAAAATAAGGTGAGCATTATAAAGTTACAAAAAAGGAGAGGTTCAGCATCAAGTAACAGTAATGTCACTTTGACAAGATTGGAGAAGAGAGCTCTAATAATCCTGGGACCTTACTTTGACAAGAAAAAATCGAAACTTTCAAAAGAGACAATGAATGACGCACCATCAGTAAGTTTTTACAAAACTTGGTATAACCCAATGATCCCTATACATACAAATACATTTATAATATTACTAGCTGCGCCCCGCGGTTTCACCCGCGTAAGTCCCAATCCCGCGGGAACTCCGGGATAAAAAGTAGCCTATATGTTATTCTGGGTCTTCAGCTACCTACATACCAAATTTCATCATAATTGTAGTTTTTGCGTGAAAGAGTAACAAACATCCATACATACAAAATTTCGCTCTTATAATATTAATAGGATGTAGAGACTAGCTGGCACAACTAATAATGAAGAAGACAATCTAGTTACTATGATTTTTTTTCATATGAATCTTCTGACAATGACTAACACAAAAAAAAATATTTAAAAAAATTGGTCCATTCATTCAAATGTGATGCAATAACAAGGGAAATGTTGATTTATTTTTATATTTAAGATCTCAGACTCAGAAATTTTTATTTCACAAAACATGTGGCTGTCCCTTAAGGGATTTAAACCTAAATGTTGACATTAGGTATTTATGCTAACTTCTCAACCAATGAGGCAGTTGAGTCACTGCTAATTAAGAATTACTTACCTTGAGATGGAACATTAAAAATCAAATTAGAGATGTTTCTTACTGCTTAACTCATTATTTAAGTTATTTATAAAATGAGCTTTCATACTGGAGAACACACAGGGACACCTTTAAAAATTACATTAATGTCCTTTGGTTCTCAAATATTCACCAAATTTTCCAAATTTCATGACAATTTAGTTGTCATACATGTACATTCTATAAAAATAAGTAGAATTAAAGTGTCTGACTTTATTTTATCAAGTGCTTACTACTAGATACTAAAGACATACTTTTTTCATCTTTGGCCTTTCTGTTTATCTGAACAGAACATCTTTGAAACTATGGAATAGCTAATCAAAAACTAAATTTAACAAGACTTACTGAGAGAATCTGGTTATTATGTAGCCTACTTTTTACCAAAAATTTTATTTAAGTTCCCTCACAAAGAAATCACGAGCATAGCTAGTTCATATTTATGTGATAAAGATTTTTTTTTCATGTTATAATGTAGGAAAAAGTAGTAGTTGTTGTCTAGCAAGTCTATAGAACCTATCTTTAGGAAAACAAAAAAATGGTGTGCAGGTATGAGTAGGTAAGGAGGTGGTGGTAAACTGCTGCTTAGCATTTTACCATTTAGTAAACAACTAAATTAAAGATGTTTGTTCATGATACTAGAAAAAATTTATATCATTGTTACCCAAGTTTTCTGTAAAGCCTCTTTTATATTTTACAGAATACCTATTCAAAAGTAAAATTGGAAATGTTTCAAGAGAATGGTACAAGCGAATTTTGTGACACTGGTGATCAGCAATCAGGTAATCACTATAAAATATCAGCAGATGATTTATGTAACTTGAAATTACAGCAGTTAATAATTACCAAAGCATTTATATTGCAACAATATAAAGTTTAATTTACAAGTGGTAACAGCTTATGTCTCTGACAACTATCATCATACGATATTGTGGATTAGTGTAATCAAAATTGAGGTGGCTGATGCGCTTCTCTTGGAAGTACTTGCTGGAACTAGGAAAAATGTTAATTGATAAAAAAAATTGTAGCAAACAATGTATACATGAACACTATAAGAGGCAGTAATGTTTATACAAATTTATGCAAACTTTACACTATCTGACACTCTTGTTTGGGGCTTGTGTAACGCTGAAAATGGCGGCTTTAATTGTAAACAGGTTATCGTCTTTTAAAATTTAATACTATGTTATGACCTGCTTGGTAAAAAAAGAAATTTTCTATCCTTCTCAACTGCCCTGGACCAACACGAGTTGTTATTTGAGTTCTTAATATACAATTTATTATACACCACTAGTTGTCTGCGACTTAGCATAAAATAGTTATCATTTTCATAAAAACAAATTATAACCCATTATAGTAATTTTGGAGTTGATATTTGAAAAAGATATCTGTGAACTTGGATTGTTTGTTGTAGCAATATGATGTCAAGTTTTATCAAAATCGGTTCAGCAGCTTAGCAGTAGAAGATCAACAGAAAGAGAGGCAGTCTTTCGTTTCTATAATATTAATAATTATAGAAATTTTACTATTTAATATGCGAATCTTAAATAGTGCAACACCATCACTTATGCAAATAAAGTAATATTTCAGGAGAAGCTTTTGAAAATTCGGCATCTTATTATAATGTATAGGCATTATTGGTTAAAGAAATAGACTGCTTATATTTAAACTATAACATTTATGCCAAATTAAAAAAAAATCTTGTAATTTTGTTATTTAAATACTTGTAAATGTTTAAAATTTATAACCCTCCCAGAAGTGACGTTATGGCACTAGAAAACAATTAACTTGACTATTGCGTCACATCAATAAAACACCCGAAATTATACTTTTTAACACTTTTATTAATTAAAGTAGAAAAAAGCGGTTTTTTTATGATATTGGAAGGCAAAAAAGTAAACGGATTTCCTGATGTTAAGTAATTCACGCCGTCTAGAGACACCAAAGGTAATAGTGCGCTGCCAACCTGTCGCTGGGATGTTAGGCCTCGAGCAAACGTAAGTTGACCGGCTACTTTACCCTCCGAACCGGAACTCGTCATGACGTTATGGCGAATGGTATTTAAATATTTAATTAAGCAGTAAGTAACAATATCAAATAAAAATCTTTGCTTACTTATCTCTCATTATCATAGTTTACTATCACGGACTTTGGTCTATTCGTCATATGGGCTTGAGCTTAAAATCTATTCAATCTTTTAAACTCTTTCCGAGCGGCCGACTCGCCAGTTAAGTCCACGGTTTGCACGCCTACGAGCTTATAGCGTGAAAACTCTGCTACGCGCTACAAATTACGCGGTACGAGCTATGGCTGTAGTATTTCCCCGTTTCCCCGTATTTTGAGTGTAAAATTAGGGCTTATCGATTTAGGGCTGGGCATGTAGGGTTGGAAAATTGGCTCTACACGAGATCTGATTACTTTTTGACAGTGCGAGCTATAATGGTCTCGTCTTGGCAACATTTAACATTAAAAGGTTTTGTGGGATTTCATTTCTTTTTGTAGTTTGCTTATGATATTACTATACGAGTATTTTTTGTCGCTCATTTTTTCTTTCTTTTTTTGGGGTATATTACTTGTGCATCTGAGATGCCTTTTTTACAGCCCATTCCCTATCTTTGCCTTTATTTTTCGTTGGCTTACTGTTTACAATAAGCGATAGCTCAGGGCGATACTAGGCTCCTAGGCGATTATATTCAACTATTACAGTCTTTTGTGCCTTAATACTGTTGAAGTTTATATTTATAAGGTAACACCTTGCAAACTAGTCACTCTAGAGAGAGCTACATAAGCCTGCCCACAAGAGAATGTGGATCAATGAGAGCATTATTCAAACTTAGCCCTTGACTTTTATGAATGGTGATAGCATACGCGACACTTTTCCTTTTCTTCAAAGACAGCTTTGCCTGTCCCATCAATTGCGATTGCCTTCTGATCATAAGTGTAAACTTTATATGTGTACTCTCCATAAAATGGTTCTTGATTATTCCGATGCTTAACTTTTCCCAGAAACATTGCAAGTTTTTCATGAATAGTTACACCCTGACATTCTCTTAACTTTTCTAAAGCTGACACACACATACATATTCTTAATTTTTTCAGTTGTTTTCAAAAGACTTTCTAATGTTTGTTGTCTATTGTAAAAGACCATTTAACAAGTCTTTCTGCTTGCAGTGTGTCGTTTATTTTAGAACTTAAACTTTTTATTATTTGCTCAACATTTTTTACCTTAAACTATAATTTTTCGTTTAATCTTTTTCTACTAGCTGTTTCGCGTTTAACTTCTAAATGAGAGGCTGAGTATTTGGCAACCTCTCGGTTGACCTCCGAATGGGAAACCGAGTGGCTTGCAACCGCCTCTCGATTGACCTCCGTATGTGAAGCCGAGTAGCGTGCAATTACCTCTTGGTTGACCTCCGGATGTGAAGCCGAGTAGCGTGCAACTGCCTCCCGGTGCACCTCCGGATGTGAAGCTAAGTATCGCGCAACGGATTCGTGATGTTGTTCAGCGTGCGATAGAGTATAATTTAAATTTCAGGATTATTTTTACGGTATTTGGCTGCGGCTTGTCCAAATTGCTCATTTCGTGTTAATTCAGAAGTTTTTGGTCTTCCACGTTTTTTTTTTGAAGCGGAAACTACGTTGTTTTCAGTATTCACATGTGTGTCGTTAAAAGAACTAACAGTATTGTTATTTGATATTTAAGAAATAAGCATCGGAACGAGGACGTCCGATGCTTATTTCTCAAATAATCAACGTGACCACTTATAGAACTTCTACTGAATCGCAACCGCTTCACAGGTCCGCCGATACGAGAAAAACTTCCTCTTAAAATATTATCTTGATAGACTTCAAAAGTGAATGGATAAATAGCCGCCGCAGCCGTGAGTTCGGAGGTACCACCATAAGTAGCGCTATTCAACATATCCCGTGAATACGAATCGGAATCATGATAAGTGTCCCCATTGTCGGTACAAGTACACACTTGTACTTCCTCCCAGTTGTGTACAACATATCGCACAATAGCAGTCCTGACTTGCAACGCCATCTCAACTAGGGATGATCGATATTCGAAAAACATCGATGTTGACATCGATGTCATAATCGAAAGCCCGACATCGATATTCGATATTTATCGAAAACTGAACATCGATGCTGGATATCATCGATGATTTATGCAATAATAACTGACAAAAAAATAAAACACAGTGTAAAAGTTCGGAATTTATTAAGAAAGAGATCAAATGATTACATATTCCAATATTTTTTATCAATTGACTGCAGGAAGAGTAATTTTGATAAAGCAGAACCTTTTAATCTATTTCTTTGTTGATAAAGAGTAGAGTCAGCTTTTGAAAACAGTCTTTCGGATGGCGTTGATGTCGCGATAGTACTCAAATATTTCAGCCCTATTATTTTTAATTTCAAGTAAGTGGAACCGATGACATTATTCCAAACTTGGATAGGATCTTGTTTAAGATCAGATACTGTATTTTTCAAAAAGTAGCTTAACTCGGAAGGCATTTCGTGATCATGAGGGGAAGGCGTAGAGTTTTTGACATTTACAAGTTTATAATGTTCGCTCCACAAATTAAATTCTTCTGTTGGATCTGGCGAACCACTCATAACTTCTTCAATTACTTCTGCTTCCGTTGTAGTAGTTAGTAATTCTTTGACTAATTTGATTGCTTTCGAACATGCTATGCGGTCTTGAAAGTGAATATTTTTGAACCTTGGGTCTAGCAATGTAGATAAAGCTAGTATTTGAACATGTTCCGAGGGTAACAAGCGTTTACTGATTTCAGTCATTATGTTCTGCTTAAGATCCTGACCCATAGAACTGTTTGTTTTAATGTTGCTCATTTTTAAGTTTAGCATTCGTGTTATGGGAATAACTTTGCTGCTGGTAACGTAGTCTTCTCCACAGATTTCTTTAGTAGCAACTTCTATAGGGCGTAAAACTTCAAAAATTCCAGTCAACTCTTCAATACCTTTTGCAGTTATCATTGGAGGAGCACTTGTATGGCAATTAACAATTTGATTAATTGTTGGTCCTAGTTCTAAAAATCTTTCCACCATATAAAAAGTGGAATTCCAGCGAGTGCTGACTTCTTGTATTAATTTTAGATCAGAATGCTTTCGTAATTCATCACTCGCCACTACACTATGCTTAAACCAAGTGACAATCCTTTTGACAGATCCAATTAATTCTGGCAATTCCTTTGTTTTTGCGATTGATTTTTGAGCTACCAAATTAATTAAGTGAGCAAAGCAAATAATATAGCGTTTTTTTCCAAATGAGATATCTACAGCTTTAACAACATTTGCTCCTCCATCAGTTACCACAGCGGATACTTTTTCTGGATCTATACACCATTCATGACATGTCTGCAACAGCATTCTTCCAATGTATTCAGCAGTATGTGATTCGGCTAACTCATAAACTCCTAGAGTGACTGATGCCATTGCCATACGTTCTTCGTCATAAAAGTGTATAGTGACACCAAGAAAACTCCTAGTCTGCATGGTATCCGTTCATATGTCGGTTGTCAGGGTAATATTACTACTTAGGCCTTTGATTTTATTTTTAAAAAGATTCTGTGTAACTTCATATCGGTTCTCTAGCATTTTCTTGAAAGTATGCCTGGATGGGACTTTATACAGAGGTGCAGCTGC
>NJDD01000708.1:23723-36551 GCA_002245505.1 Calephelis nemesis | reverse complement strand
GATTTAATGACTTCCATCTCCCTAATTAATTTTGGGAGCTGGTCCAATTTTTCAGCCATCTCGTCCAGTTTCTTTGAGATATCGTCGAGACTAGTTTCACGACGTGATATCGATGGCAAAGGAGAAGTGACACGACAGCTGGGGCACTTCCACGTCGCACGCCTGTCGGCTCCTAGTTTTCGATAGCCTGACTCAGAGATGGTAGAACACGCAAAGCATAAATTCTTTTTACATGTGCTGCATACGGTTCCATCAGTGAATTTATCATTACAAGCCGAACAGAGAGACATTATGATTAATACCAACTGTTTACAAGCCCTGTAAAACTGTTAGCAACACTCGAACGGTGTAAACTGTGCGAATACTCATTACTGACTGAACTACACTGAAACTGACTATTTTACACTTATATAGTGTGCTTGTAATTTTTTCAGTAAAAAGATTAAAATGTTGTTTATAGTCACTACCACCACTTTTCTTTTGTTTGGTTTGTGAAGTGTTTGAAAAGTTAGCTGCCTGGTGTTTAATCGAAAACTTTGACATGTTACATGCATTCTTGCAGTTTCTAATTCATTAGAAGTAGCACTAGCGAGCACGAAGAGTATGTATGAATCAAACTATACTATTAAGTAGCACTTTTGTACACTAAATTAAAAGTTTTATGCAAGTAATAAGGTGTTAAATTGAACCTTATCTATTTTAAAAAAATACTGTTTTAAATAAATTTAACTGGACACAACTCAGTTTGCATTTGAATGTTGAATTTTGGTAAGTGTATAAAGCATTCCATATATAAATGTCAAATATATGTTTTTTTTTATACCAACGAACAGTCTTTTTTGCATTGGAATAACAAGATAACATCTGGTCAGAGATATATATTCGGGACATATACTGATTATGTTCAGTAACCTCTTCGGGCTTTGACAAAAGCTTTCCAAATTGATTTTTAGTTACAACAAGACGATGATGGTGCTGCGTAGTGATCATACTCAGATTTCGTTTGTCTCTCTAGACCGATACGTATTTTTTTTCTTTCCTCATCCATAAGTCACCTTTCTAATCACCTTTTTAAAGTTTTTTCATTTATTACATTTTTCGGATTATCTTTTCTGTCTTTGCGTAATGTACGTATTGTAATGTATGTAGTGTGCGTCTTACAACCAAAAAGCTGTTGTAATTGTCCATGTAAATTTTGTGGACTTTGAATAAATATAGCTGCCTCGAACTCGTCACCAGCTCTTCTGTCTTAGACTTCGAGACTGTTTCGACGACCTCCTTAGTAAAATTCTTGCCCTGGTAAATTTTAAAATTTAAAATATAACCATACTGGTAGTCAAGATATAAAATTGTACGCCATTTATTTGGCTTTTTGGTTTTGATTAACTGGTTTACAGGCAAACATTCACGGATTAACAGCATTGACTCATCAAGAGAAAGAAACTTAGGTGGTTTGTATAAGTCTTGAAACATGGAAATAATTTGTTTAGCAAAATCTATGATTTTATTTACACCTTTTGCATCTCATCAACTGCTCTAATTTTCTACTTCACGTACTATGCGTAAACATGCGATGGTAATACAGAAGATGACAGTGATTTCTGTCTTGAGAATATCGCTTGGATTAACAGGAATTGGGTTGTTAGCCCTAATTATATCTAACTTGCTGAAGACAGTACATCCATACAGGTTGTGAGCAAAGTCACCTATGTGGCGAACCGGGTATCGGTCAGGTATTGTGCGTGTATTTAACGCACGGTAATCGCCACATGGTCGCCATTCATTGTTATTTTTAGGTACTAGGTGTAGTGGAGATTACCAGGGACTGTTAGACCTCCTAGCAATACCTGCCTTTACCATCAGCTCAAATTCCTGGACAGCAATGCCTAATCGATCCGGTGCTAATCGACGAGGACGACTATATACAGGTGGTCCAGGTGTAGTGGAGTGTATTATGCCTAACCTGACGCGTAGACAGATCTCCAGCTGGGCGGGTAATATCCGAAAACCGTGAGAGCAAATTGTGATAGGAAGAAACGCCTGTCACAGATTTGATTTGGCACAAAGCATTTGAAGCTAGTTTAGCAAAAGCGATTAGCGAGGTAACGTTGTCTATTAAACGGTTATTCCTGGCATCAACAAACAAGCTGTAATGGGATAGAAAATCAATGCCAATGATAGGCTTAGTGACGTCAGCTATGACAAATCGCCAAATGAATGAACGTCTAAGTCTAAAGTCTAGCACCAAATTTATCCATCCGTAAGTATTTATCGTAGACCCATTAGCTGCAAATAAGCTATAATCAGTTTTTACACAACATCTATTACGAAAAAATTTATGAGGGTAAACACAAAGATCAGAACCCGTATCTATTTAATATTTCAGTTTATTCTTACGGTCTGTCACGATTATACGGCCACTAGTTACACCATCGCAGTCACGCGTTGCCGTCTTCACTGACTGTCCGTTCCGTTTCCCTCAGAAAACGAGCAAGGGGAACGGCACTTCGTCGCTTTGTCACCAAAGCGCTGTCCCGGTCTAGAGCTGACCCGGTCCCGATACTAGCATTGTCCCGGGTCAGCTCTAGAGCGGCTCCGAGACCGTAGACGTCTAGTCGGGAAGCGTGCTCGACTCCCTGAGCGTGAGTGTGAACGTGAAGATAAAAACAGCTCTGCTACCTGCCGTGACAGTTCATCAATACGGCTCGTGAGCTTCTCGATGTCGAAAGATGAATGTGATGACGTACCAACTGGCATGGACGCTGCAGCTACTTGTCCATTTATTTGCGGAGCAATTTCGTAGATTTTGTCAACAATCTGCGCCATGAAATCCAAAGGTAAATCTGCCTGGACAGCTATGATAGCCTGGACGTGGTTCGGTAACCTACTCGCCCATAGCGAGCGAATAAAATAATCTGGTACTTCTGCTCCGGCCAGATTTCGGAGATGTCGCAAAAACTGGGACGGCTTTTGGTCCCCCAACTCCTCGTGAGTAAGTAATTGTCTTACGCGCTGCACTTGCGAAGCTGACAGACGAGAAATTAATTCTGATTTAATTTTTTCATATTTGTTTTCCGCGGGCGGTTTAGTAATAATGTCTTTCACTTCACACACATATTTTCAATCTAAGTTTGAAGTTACGTGATAGTATTTAGTTGCGTCCGAAGTAATATTAGCCAAAGCAAACTGTGCCTACAATTGCAAAAACCATAAAGCCGGTTCGTTTGGCCAAAATGGCGGCACTTTAACACTGACGCGGCACACTTCGTCCTGCACGTTGTCTTTAGACATTTTGAAAAAAAAGTTATAAAAGAACGTAGGTACAAAATATTTACTGACACAATAACAGTTGTTAATGCTTACTGCGAATGTCCGTATGGGTGGTTGGTGGTCCGTATAGGGCGAGTTCAATTTTTAACTGACGGTTCAACTTCACGCGCGCTGTAAGTGTACGATGCATTGGCGACCGGTCGTATGAGTCACACATAACGGTATAATCTCACCGAGTTTCTAAAAGGCCGTTATGAGGTTGCGCACGCCACAAGGTGTTTCTATAATGAGATTGCATTATATTAAAAATATTATTTTAAAAATGTATAAGCCAAGAAATCGCTTAATTTCTTCAATTGTAGTTGGTTTTAATAATTTAGACGATTGCCTCTGGTATGTGGTCTGTTTACACTGCAGAATGCGGCGCTATACATGTCGGTCTGGTCTACAAGTTGGTGGATGACAGAAGGAGGAAAAAAAGATTAAATACTTCTATAGAAGATGTATTTACATCAGTAGGAAATTGAGACCCGACATTGATGTCATCAAAACTCAAATTCTGGTATAGAAGCAGTTGATGTTTGCCATTCTACATCTAAACTTAAATAAGTAGATAATAGAGTAGTAGTTTGCGAAAATCAAACAAAATCAATAAATTAGGTGAATTTTATTATTAATAAACATACTACGAAAATCAAACAAAATTAATCACCTCTTCCATCTTTTTGAAAATGACAATTCTCAATTTCACCCTGGGGTAAATTATTGTCCCTTTGTAATAATTTTTTAAAAAAGATTGTCATCTATATTTTTCCATTCGTCACCATTACGGTGGTTTTTTTAAAAGATTTTGGACATCAGTCAATTTTGCCTGGGCAACAGAAACTCCACAAGGCAAACGTTCTGGCTGTAATTGCGTTATCCTTTTACCTCGGGCTAAAATACTTTTAGATGTTCCAATGTCACTATTGTATGAGATTTCTCCTCTCACCAACATATTTGTGGACGTCATAGACCGTTTTATTATGATTCTCTTCACTGTCCTGATTTTGAAATGCAGTTTATCGGATTTTTTTACAATATTTTCTGTAGCAGTGCGCCAATCAAAAATAGGAACTTCAGTGCCCAGATGGCGTATTGTCTCATGTTCAGAAATAAGTTCTATATAATCTTGAGGGTTTGTTATAATCTCACGAGCACGGCTTTTTTTTTCGATGTAGGCAAAAACCCTATCTGGGGGCATGAATGAGTGACCATTTACTGGGTATATTATAAGCTCTACTCGTTTGATATGTCGGGGAGCTGTACTGAACCACTTCATTAACATACCAACCATCATTCTGTTTTTATTTTGGCCCACGCAGCCGTCAGCCGTAAGCCGAACGGTTTTAATGCCGTTCAGACCCAGTAAACATAACGCATGGTGCAAATCACTACATATCTCATTAGATGACTTTGCTGCAACATTTTCCGTCCACAAATATGCAAAAACATTTTCTTTTTTTAAAGAAGTCCGTGATGAGCCCTCAACTACAGTAAAGTTAAATAGGTAAATTTGTTGGGAATAATATGTCGCATGGTCAGGTATTTTAGGCACAGTTACCGAATATCCCGGCAAGGATTGGTCATTATACATTGCGTGCATTCTTTTACGGCCAATATTAATAATGTTTCTCTAAAGATGGATTTCCAGCAATCTAGATAGCTGCGTATCCGCCGGCTTATCCTATACGTAATTCCCATACTTATCCTATTCACAGATATGTTATTGGCAAGCGATAACATAAAAATGTATCAAAATATCAATCTTGGATAGCAAGTTTTGGATTAGGATTGATTATTAATATTGGCCGTTAATAGACAAATCGGGAGCCAAAGATACACGGTGACGGTGTTTTCCACGACAATAATGCGTTTCTAAAGCTGTAAAAGACTGAATAAATTTTTTAAATGATTCTTTTCGCGATGCGAATGTGAATGTTTTTCTATCACCTCCTCGTAATTCTTTTGCCATTCCACCTGAGCGCATATGTCTTTTAAGCACTCCCTGTACTCGTCCTTTCTTTAGTTTCAATATGCCTAAAAAATGTATGGGATGCTTGCGTACAAAATATCTTGTTGAAAATTCTTTGGTATTGCGTGTTCCTTTTGTAGGTCTCGTTGTTTTAATTTTGGTATTTTGGTTTTAATTGGTTTTAATTTTAATTGTTTTATTTACTTCCTACTAACCTTGTAAATATCTCAGTTTTGACTCCTTATATTACTTGTAATGTGTGTACATCTTTTGGCCTTGTAAATATCTTTGTTTATTGACTGTTTTTGAGGATGAGTCCCTTACGATTGATGTTGCTCCTCTTTTTCCTTTCTTTTTAGTAGGATATTAGGAAGAATGTTAGGAAAGAAAGTAGACTGAGAATGTTAGAAGTAGATCGTGTCAGAACATGTAGCAGACGACTTAAATTTTGGTTCTACATTTTAAAAATTTTATAATAGAGAACATTTTTATTTTTTATTGCTGGCCAGTGTAGTTACCAACTACAAAGGCCAGCTTAGAAAATAATATTACATGGTACATAGGCAATATTTCAAAATGAAGTTATCTTGATATATTTTTGACGGGTTTTCATAAACTAATTTATGAAACAAAAACATATCTCCTGATGTTAAAGAACTGCATTTGTATGTTTTAGAATTTTGGTGACAGTTCGGTTTTGTTGGTAAGGAGGTAGCTAAATATCTGTAAATGTAAAAAAAAACATACCTAGTCAGCTACTTACAAATTCGATATATTATTGTAGGTACTTATAGAAAAAAAATATAATTTTGCGCTAGTAAATAATCTAATTTATTAAAAAAAAACTCATAATAATTATATTCAATTAAATAATAATATTCAAAGTTTTTGCTCGACTTGGCGAGGGCACTGCGATACCTTCAGTGTATGTTGTATTGTATAGGGAACTTAATGCATGTGTAAAGTTTCATAAGAATCGGTTCAGTAAAGGAAGTAGAAAAAAATTCACAAGATTGGAAACAAAAATAAATAAACGGGATCAAACTAAATATTAAAAACATAACCCTCCTTCTGACGCAATCCCGTAAAAACTAAATGAAGTAGGTACCTATTTAATTTTGCAACAATTCACTCAGCTTCGGACATTCTATTGGAAGTCACCACTCTATTGGTTTTAGAATTCAAACAGGTAGTTACTGGTAGGCATGTAACGTTTACTAACAGTTTCTGCTTCTCCTTACAACGTTTCGATAAATTTGGATTTCGTAATCGCTTTCTGGCTTTGTCTGGTGCAACTTTTTGTATGCCGCTCATTATTTTATGTATTATTTATCAATTAATATCAATAACAAATGAAGAGCTGCAGTGTACAGTCTCGTTTTTTTATTGACACTGACCGCCATGATGGATGCATCATGCCCTGTGATTGGCTGTCGTGGATATTACCACTTTTGATTTATACCTAATGACGGATATTACCAACTTTGAAATACGGTTGAATTTAAAACCTGTTTTTCTATAGGAAATTTATGGATATATCTAAATTTGATTTTGACAAGCTATTCTACTTGTCATCAGCTATCGACAGAATATGAAAAAATACTTTTTGACCAAAGCGGATTTTACTACTTTTGATATTTACCGACACCATTGTGGAAAGTATCGTATAGAAACAAAGTGTCGATACTCCCAACGTATCGAGTACTTTTCTTGGAACCTAATGACGTACGCCTCAGAACTTCAATATCAGTCACTAAATAAAAATGAAGGTTTTGGCATACAAATTAATTTTAACAATAAACATATTATAATAATAAGATAACTGTAACATTTGTAATATTATTTTCTAAGCCGGCCTTTGTAGTTGGTAACTGCACTGGCCGGTATTAAAAAAATAAATTCTTTTTCATGAATATTTTAAGATGTAGACCGTGTCAGAACATGTAGCAGACTCAAATGAATTTTTGGTTCTACATTTTAAAAATTTTATAATAGAAAAACATTTTTATTTTTTAATACCGGCCAGTGCAGTTACCAACTACAAAGACCGGCTTAGAAAATAATATTACACATTGCAAATTAAAAAAATTATGAAAGAAGAGCTATTTCCTTAGGCTATTATCAAAGTTCCTATTCATCATCGCTACTATTACTTAAAAATAAGAGTTTATTTTCGCTTTAGGCGGTTTCGGATATTTGTTATAGTACTTCCTGCCTTAGAAAATAATCGTTGTGAAGGCACTGACATCGCTGGAATTCACAAATATTTTCGTGACAACTTTTATAATTTGGGAGGACAACTTTATCTTCCCATTGTTTTAAAGGATCTAAGGAAAGTGGTGAAACCTGTACAGACAAAATATAGAAGTGTATTTTGTCCTTGAACAGAACAGAACAGAGCGTGACCAAATTCTGAAATATACTGACCAATGATGACCTTTAAGTGACCAATTATATGCAATACTAATTTTTTTGGTATGTGCGATCAGGGAAGCCAAAAATTGTATATTGACCTTGAAATTTTATTTTTCCATTATAAGAAAAACCGAGCCTGACCAAATTCGGAAATATACTGACCATTAATGACCAATTACTGATCAATTATTTGAGACATTTAACATTTAAAAATTCATACTTAAGGGTGCCAGCATCCAGGAGCTGCCTACTTCTTTCTTTGAACACACTTAAATTGTAATGCTCCGGAAACGCCTCATTTGACAGAGAATTGCTTAGCCGTTCGAATATTTTTTTATAATTTGACCTTGAAGGCAAACAAGCAGACTGATTTCCTGATGGTAAGGAATTCCGACTAGGTGGTAATGGTCCGTTGTCAATCTAAGGCCGGGATGTTAGGGCATGGTCGAAAAAAGTTTACCGGCTATTATCCTTCGAACTGGAACACGTCAACGGTTAGCACTGGCGTAAAAGTAGAAGTAAACCGTTTGGTCGTGTGCAAGGAATATCGACCAAATAGGGTGGATGGTGATACCCTCTGCTTTACGTCTGAATTCACGACTAAAAAATAGAGACAGGGGAATTAAATTGTTTAGTACCTTGGCACATTCTCTAAAGAGCATCTTGTACCGTAAAATAGAGAGAAATAAATCAAGTAGTTGGCTTCCGATTGTCCCACGTTCCTTAGTGTGGACACTTATAAATTATGTGCATACAGAAATTAAACATCTTGGTCGTGACAAAACTCTTGACAAACTATACGAACAATGTTGGTTCCCTCAAATGTCGAAAAATGACAATAAATTTGTAGATGCCTGTATCGTATGCAAAGCCTCTAAAGGAATATCAGGAGCACAGCCGATAAGACTACACCCCATCCCCAAAGTTGCTGTGCCATGGCATACCATTCATATCCATATATGGCATACCATATAAGATACCATCTTATATGGCATACCATATACGAAAGGTGTATAGGTAGCCTTTGTCTGGAGCCAACATAATGTGGCTTTAAAATCATAATCGTAGGTTTGGTAAATTCTCCCATTTTATTAATTTTATTTATTTCTATATTGTAGTTAGTGACAAAGAGACTAACTGCAGCAATGCCTCAAATAACGAATGTGTTGAAGGCTCTGATGACGATACAGCTGAATCCTTTGTACAAAGTAAGTGTATTTTTTTTCATTTAGAAACTCTTATTCTTAAATTTAACATTACTTTTTATTAGAGTTAGGTACTCACCACATTATTAAACCCCGGGACCCCGCAAGATAATGATGATATATTTTTATTTATTTTTAAATCAATTGAGTTTTGGATTCAGAAAAAACTAAGTTCATACTTAAATCCCCGTGTTGGTCCGGGCTACTTTGTAGAATAGACCATCTGCCTTCCTGTGCCAGGCAGTTCGTAAAAGGCGAGCATAGGCTTTCCGTCACTAATACCTTGACAACTGACAAGGTGGTAGAGTTTCGCAGCGACTCACCCGGATTGGTACCACCGCCTTACCTATTCCTGCCACCATAACCTCATGACGTGTTCCGGTTCGGAGGATAAGGTAGCCGGTAAACTTATTTTTGCTCGAAGCCTAACATCCCGGCCTCAGGTTGGCAACGCACCATTACCATCTTTGGTGTCTCTAGGCGGCGGGTATTTCTTACCATCAGGAAACCCGTCTGCTTGTTTGCCTTCCAATATCATAATATATATATATACAACTTAGAAATTTCTAAAACATAGTTTCTAAGTTGTATATATATATATTTCTATATTTCTAGTGTTGTGTTCGTGGGTTTGTCACTGAAGTCATCCTAAACGACTGGACCAATTTTGCTTTTTTTTTGTGTGTGTTCTAGGGAATTCGAGAATTGTTTAGATTCACAATTTTGTCTCCTGAAAAATGTTTTTTTATTATTTTTTTAATAATAAGTAGTTGTTTATTTTGGAATGTTTCACATTGTTTATATATATAAAACAATTACTGTTCTTTAGTCTTGCTGAAACTCGAAAACAGGTGAACCGATTTGGTTATTTCGGTTTTAAATTATTTGTTCAATGTCGCGAAATCTCTTTGAAATAGACTAAATTCGACAATAACGCCATCTAACGTCATCCAATGATAATTAACTTTGTCTTTGTTTCCCCAGACGTATATACGTTTAAAGCAAAGTTTGTCATATTTACTTCGATTTTTAAAAAAACTACATTTCCACCGATGTTCCACCAAATGAGCGATATGTATGATCATGTTATAAATTTTCCATTTCATTTCATTTTCCATTTAAAATTTGTCATCATTTTAAGTGACAAAATTTTGAAAATTTTCTATTTCACCATGTCACTTTTGTTAAAACCATTTCTTTACTGTAAACATATTAATATAATTTATTTCTATTATTTAAGTATTTCTACCGTCATTTTTGAAGGTGACAATTAGACGGTATTATTTTCAACAAAACTTCAGTTGTTATATAGCCCTGATGATGCTTGTATAGCGAAACCGGTTGGCTAAATTATAAAAATAAAAAATAATAAAATATATTGTAAAAAGTACAAGTATTTTTAAATAAATTACATCAAGAATGGAATTCCACCAAGCTCCGACGATAACAAGTATAGAATCTATATTAATACATTTGCAGGTCTATACCCTAAATGGCTCATAGAAGTAGAACAGAAACGTGCAGAAGCCGAGTTAATAAGGGCCAAAGCAGAAGAACAAAGGGCGGTACTTGCGGCGAAGAATGCAGAGGCGTCACTTGTTCAAGTTGAAGCATTGAAAAAATTGGCTGAGGCCTCAACCTTACAGGCCGAAGCGATCTCTAGGATAGCTTTAATGTTAGAATGTAGAATGCAAAGAGACAGTAATATATTAGAATTATGAGACTAATATTAGAATGTAAGAGATAATATAGTCACTTGCTTACAAAAAATGAAGTTACACACGAGATCAACGGGCGCGTAAGTTTTATTGGTAAGGGGGTGAATGGTTTATACCAGAGACTCATATGATATCCGTTCGAAGAGAAAATATTTCAAATTAACCATGGTCCATGAACTATCTCACCAAGGGAAGGTCTATAAACTCTCCTCACTAAATAAAGTTTTCAAGAGGAAAGAAAGCCGGTAAAAGCAACAAAGATTCCCAAAATATTATTTTAATTCTTTATTGTACACAATTTATGACTTAAAATACTAAAATAAACAGAAATGCACAAAAGGTAGGCTTATCTCTAGGTCTACAGATTTCTTCCAGCCAACCCTAAAATTTAGAATCTGTGATGAAACAGTAGGAGGCATCATGCACAATAAATAAATAACCTAAACATAGAAACAATATAAAAAAAACTCAATAATGACATACTTTAAAACAATATAACTAATATAAATAAGAAACCTGATAATCACAAATTGTTATGCAAGTGTTAAGTAATACTCTTTCAACCGTTTTTTGAAGATGGGCAGAGAAAGGCTATCGTGGACCTCTAGAGGGAGTGAATTCCATAATTTGACGGAACGAAAAGTAAAGGAATTTGAATAACAATGGGAGTGGGATACAGGAAAACGAAGTATTGAGTTATGGCTAGAACGACACGGTGATTCACTGGAGTGTAAAAAATTAAAGCGCTCTCGAAGATAAGAGGGGGCAGATGGATTATACAAAATATTGTAAAGGAGACAAAGTATATGAGAGTTCATGCGAAGACGGATAGGAAGCCATTTGAGTTTTGCTCTAAACATAGAAATATGGTCATATCTGCGAAGAACAAAGATAAAACGAATACAGGAATTTTGGAGTTTCTCAAGTTTATTTAAAAGAGTTTCTGTAGCATCGAGAAAACATGAATCAGCATAACTAAGAGTAGGCAAAATAAGAGTTTGAACGAGGGTGATTTTTGTTTTAATAGGGAGGAAATTTTTAAGAGATTGCAGTGAGTGAAAAATGAAATAAATTTTTGCAATTTTAATGATAGTGTTGCAATAAGACACCAAAAAATTGTATTTAGGTACTTTTATGTAGTTATTATAAGCTTAAAAAGAACAATATTAAAAAAATATTAATGAAATTGTTTTTTTTTTTTCGTCATCATTAACTTTCGCTACCTACAACTTCGATTAAAATATTAGTCATTGCATATCGTAATAGTATTGGAAATATTTCTTATTGTGATGTAGGTGGATTTGGATTGAATTTTTATGTAGTGACAGCGGAGCAAGCTATATATGTATAGGAATCGTTGACACTATATACTCTCCTCCTGTCCCGCAAGTTTCGTGGCAAGAAGATATATGAAGTTATGTGTGTATAAAACGTTTTTGTTTTACTATTTCCATACAAAAAATTCACAAAGACGTGCTTAAAATAATATAACGAGTGTCTCAAGTTGTGTGTTGTATGTAGATTGTCTTCTAGGCAAACAAGCAGACGGATTTCCTGATGGTAAGAAATTCACGCCGCCTAGAGACACCAAAGGTGGTAATGGTGCGTTGCCAACCTGAGGCCGGGATGTTAGGCCTCGAGCAAAAGTAAGTTTATCGGCTACCTTACCCTCCGAACCGGAACACGTCATGACGTTATGGCGGCAGGAATAGGTAAGGCGGTGGTACCAATCCGGACGAGTCGCTGCGAAACTCTACCACCTAGTCAGAATACACGGTGTTAGTGACGGTGAGCCTTTGCTCGCCTTTTACGAGCTGCCTGGTAAGGAAGGCAGATGGTCTATTCTACAAAGAAGCCCGGACCAACACGGGGAATATTTCTGAATAGGTACTCTTGGATGTCCGATGATTTTTTGTCAGAAAAGCATAGTCCAAATATCATCATTAGCCGGAGGACGTCCACCTCTGGTCATAGGCCTCTCCCAAATAGCGTCACAAGTCATGGTCACCAGCCACTTGTATCCAGTGACTCGCCGCGACTTTGACCAGCAGGCTGATTCCGTATCTTTTTAGTGATGATCACTGGGTAAAGTGTACATCAAATTTAATATCTGTTAAATGACGCGTTTTATATGACTATATGTTATTTTTAATTTGCACATTTTACTGGACAGTTTTAAATTATTTATGTTATTATATATTTCTCA
>NJDD01000708.1:12329-23314 GCA_002245505.1 Calephelis nemesis | reverse complement strand
TTGTTTTTTATAATTTGACTGTACAATTTAGCTTGAACCAATTCTAACAATAAAATTAATTTTTTAATTTTGACATTTATCTCATAGTAATTATCAAAACAAGTATTATATTCAATATACACGAGAGTCGTTACAATACATAAGATACGATGTTACGAGATTTAGTTTTTTATGTATACATTTGCATACCAAGGATTGTTTTGGTGAAATAGGAAGGAATATTGTTACAATAAGAAGATCTAATGTACTCCTATTAAGCGCAAATAAAGATATTATTATTATTATTATTATTAAAAAGTACAAAACACGTCATTTGACAGCTATTTGCTGTACACTTTACCCAGTGATCATCACTAAAAATATAATTAATAGCCCCGCTGATCATTAGCCCAATTAATTTATTATTAGATTATTAAAATGTAATTAAAACAAACAAGCATAGCCAGCACACACACACACATCAGCACAGCTACATCGCCAATCACAGTGCTAGGTTGACATCATCTGGAGGTTACATTCTTAACAAAGAACTGGTGTCATTTCCAAATATTGCTTACTCTCTCTCATGTACTAGCCTCTTTCGATTCGAATTTGTTAATAGACACCCACAATATTCATATAAAGAGACCGATACATTAGAGAAAGTCAGTAATATTTAGAAATGACAAATCTTTGATGGGGTGTGCCTCCAGTAGTATTGTATTAGTGGTCGAACCAGACAAATGCAAGAAAATGAATATAAACGTCTTTTTAAATTCGCTTGGTAATACTTCAATTGTATTTAGTAGTTAGTAAGAATACACAGCACTGCTTACCTCATTAGATTATCTCCAATTATGGTTGACATATTCCCTTAAAATAAAACGAATACAATGACATCCTATTAATATTATAAATGCGAAAGTTTGTATGTATGGATGTTTGTTACTCTTTCACGCAAAAACTACAAAGCCGATTACGATGAAACTTGGTATGTAGGTAGCTGAAGACCCAGAATAACATATAGGCTACTTTTTATCCCGGAGTTCCCGCGGGATTGGGACTTACGCGGGTGAAACCGCGGGGCGCAGCTAGTATTGTACATATATTCTTCAATAAATTCCTTTCTCCATTAAGTCTCTTACCAAAATATTAATATTTGGTTGACAAGGTCAACCTAATAATTAATAGAAGGCGTTACTTTGCGGAAAACCTTACTCAATAATTACTTACTAATTTAAATAAATTTATTTAATTTCCCGCCATAAAATATGTGTCGTTTCTAAGGCGCAACAAAACAGGAAAGACGGTGCGTTATGAATGAATTGGACTTACTGGAAGAAATTAGACTTAAGAAACGTAAGTTGAGTTTTTATTAGAGTGTATTGTTGTCGGTAATAAAACAGCTCAATGGTGTGTGGTATTTGGCTTATGTACCCTTAATATTTTTTTACCTTCAAAAAATGCACCTTACAATGCTATGTATTTATTTAGTTTTGTAACATAACTTAGTATTATTAAGTAAAAACTTATATTAAAATAAAAAGGATTTTGGGTGGATGAAATCTTAAACACAATGATACCTCAAAAATAACTTTATTTCTATGTAAAACTTCTTTTAAAGCATTTCAAAATCATCTCTCTGAAACAAAAAAAAAATATAACTAAACTTTGCTATAGTGCCTAATAATACAAGGTTTAAATAAATATTACACAAAAATATATTTACGCCAAGTCCAAGAGCAGAGAGTATTTAGTGCCAAATGTTACGATCCTTTCATATCTGTCTAGCTTCCCCCACTTTCATAACTCTTTCAATTCACATGATATTGGAAGGCAAACAAGCAGACGGATTTCCTGATGGTAAGAAATTCACGCCGCCTAGAGACACCAAAGGTGGTAATGGTACGTTACCAACCTGAGGCCAGGATGTTAGGCCTTGAGCAAAAGTAAGTTTACCGGCCACCTTACCCTCCAAACCGGAACACGTTATGACGGTAGGTATAGGTAAGGCGGTGGTACTAATCCGGGTGAGTCGCTGCGAAACTCTGCCACCTAGTCAGATGTCACGGTGTTAGTGACAGTAGGTAAGCCTATGCTCGCCTTTACGAGCTGCCTGGCAGGAAGGTAGATGGTCTATTCTGCAACAGAGCCTGGACCAAGACGGGACCATACAAACAGACCAGTTTCGAAATACTTAAGACTTATAAAATTCTTATGAAAGAATTACAAAAATCGGCTCTGTGACATACGTCAGACACAGAATGAAATTTGAATTTTAAAAAAAACGTATTTTCACGCCGGTAACTCTGAAGTAGTTGGCAGAGGTACAACGACCTACCATGATCCGAAGACACTAAGTCCCATAATGTAATATGTGTCAAGTATATTTCCAACTGGGCACATATCCAATTACAGGCAACATTATTTTTTATGAGAAAATTGAAAAAAAAACAATTTATTATTCTAGAATCTAACTCTAACTCATCAAACAAGAAGCAGCAACAGCTGCCTTAAGACTAACATTAAAAATTAATAAAAATAACTATGTCAAAAAAACGACTTCAAACTAAAAAGCCTTAAACTAATAATTATTTTTTAAGTTAGCATTTAATCGCTTGGCACTGACTTCAAATCTATTAGTAAATGACACATATAAATAGTAGGTAGTGTAATATATTAACTTATGTTAAATATTTAGTATTTTTTACTTTTCAGTTTTGAAGTCGGGTTTTTTTAACGTGGTTATTTTTATTTACTTAATTATTTATTTACTTAATATTTATTTACTGGTTACTTTTATTTACTCAATACTTTTAACTTAATTGATGATATGATTTAATTTATTAAAATAGACATCAGGTTAGGTGAAAGTAGATAAAAAATGTTCATAAAATAAAAACTTTTGGGCCTACCTGAATCAAATATTGATGAGACCAATTCAAAACTATTATTCCGCATAAAAAAAAGAATAACGTAAATCTGTTCAGAAACCTCTACAAAATCGGTGTACTTAAAAAATTATATACCGGTCGAATTGAGAACCTCGTTTTTTTAAATCAGTTAAAAATATCCACAATTGGTCAGCAATAATAGTGGAACTTGAGTCTTTTCAAACTCTAAGAGGAGCAGTGTATGATAAAATTAGACAGCAAAAGAACATAATCAGGAACAAAACCAATATCACAGAACAGAAGAAATAATTGACCATTTAAAAAAACAATGTAATAAGCATAATATTCACAGATGGGTCAAAACAAGGGAAGGAACAGAAGTATACTCACTTGACTTAAACATCAAGATAAGCACCAGTCCAGGAAAATTCAACACCATTTTCAGGCCCAATGCATAGATATACAATTAGCCGCATAAGCAGTGTTGAACGGAAAAAATAATAGGCAACTTGCCTATATATAATTAATATAATTATAATAGACAGTAAATCAATTTTTTACACTCTAGCTATAACGGGACTCAAAAAGCTCAGGCATCATACTATAACGCCATTGTACTACATGGATAAAAGGCCACAGTGGTTAAGTAGGAAATGCCACAGATGAATTAGCAAAAGAAGCATCAGCAAGGAAAGTCCAAGGACAGGAACCAATAATGCCCATACACTTTAATCGGCTCAGGTCCTGAATAAGAGAAAACACACACACATTAAACATGAGAAAACATGTTGAACATGTCCTGGGCTTATGTTCAAAGGAAGCAATACCAGAAATAGTCAGAAAACTTATAAAGAAACTACTAAAACCAAGTAGGCAGTATCCAAAAAAGTGGTAGGTATGTCAACAGGTCACTGATCATTGAGCAGGCATCTCTACAAGAGTGTCATAGACAGTCCTCTGAGCAGTGTGTGCATGGAAGCGGAAGTATTGCCACATCATGTACTACTAAAGTGCAAGGCTGTGGCAGTAATGGCTTTTTGGAGAAAACAGGAACGGCTAGATTAACCATATAAGGCTCAATGTCATTGACATAAAATGGCTTAAAACTACAGCAATAGGCTGCCCTTGAACAAAAAAATGTGTCAATATATATAAAGAGTAAGCAAAAATGTAAGAAATCCTTCTATAATTGGTGTGCAGAAGAAAGTAATTTAATCCCACTTTGTTTTAAAATCGGACTTGTACAGTTGTTTAGAGTCCCTAAAAAAATATTATTATAAAGTCAATAATCACTTACCATTTCGTTATATTCTAAAACATGTTTACGGATTGCAGAGCCATCTACCCAAGTGACAAAATCTTCTAGTGATCTAGTTATAAGGAAAGCTGGGTCCTTTACTAATTCTGGTCCAACTCTAACATGCCCTTGTTCAATAAACTTTGTTGCTTCCTTAATATTTTCTGTCATTTTACCTACAAATATTGTCAAAATCTATGAACATGATCATATTTTATTTGCAAAAAATTATATTGTTTCGATGTTGAAACCTATTACTCTAGTTGTACATAATGCAACGATAGTTCTAGACTGACTTTTATTGTACATCAAATTACCTGTTCGGAAATAAGTAACCATTTACATACCTATAGTAAAGGTAAAATTTATATAAACTTTTGTGGTTTTTTGGACCTACTTAATTCACCTTGTTACAAAATCCGTTTGTGCTACTCTTTTTTATACAAGGAGAGGCAAACAAGCAAGTGGGACACCTGATGGAAAGTGATCTCTGCCGCCTGGCTACATCTGCAACACCACAAGTATCACACATGCATTGCCGACCTTTAAGGAATGAGTAACCATTGGCTACCTTTCTTTCTGGTAAATATAAATTCAAATCATTTATTTGCAAAATAGGGTTACAAATTGAGTTGTTTAGAAATGGAGTAGATACAAGCCTATTTCACCATTTTTGGCAAGCAAATTTGTTTTCAAAATTGGCTTACAAATTAAATTTTACCTAAGCATTTTATATTAAAAAATTTGTAGCTATATTATTAAACAATACTTAGTTAGAAATAATCCTTTTCCGTATAACAAGTTACATGTCAAGTACTTATTTTCTATTGGTCAAAACATAAAATAAATTTAAAATTAATATCTGAAATTGTGAGTTAAATGCATATAATAATGTCATTAACAATTAAAAACTACTTTAAAATAAAATCGATAAATATGAGACTTTGCAAATGTCAAAAATAAAATGTCATTAAAGAAAATACGAATTATACTTATATCTAAAATAAATATGTTTTATATATTTTATAATTTTAATTGTTTTTTAGCTTTGGTGATTGTCAACTCACATGCTGTAAATGATCATATATTTTATATTTCCATGACAAAAGTTGGGCCCTTAAAAGCTTAATCTAATCAAAGATAAAAAAATGAACTTTCCTTTGCACTCATATACATATCCACACGTAGCATCTTCCCCAAATATAAATTACAGATATTAAGCCATAAAATTAAAATATATAAGGGGAATGTATGAGTTAGTTTTTAAACTTACTTCTCACCATAACAACAGGAAGCCTCCGTCTACAAAATGAACTGGCTGAGACATTACAAGCTAAAGCTAAATCCCATCTGGTTGGAATTAAACCCATTTGATATAATTTTTCTAGAAGTTGTGCACTGCTCTCTGTTCTAAATTCTGTGTTTGCATCCAAATCTTTGATTTTATTTGCTAATTCTCTTATTTCCCTGGATAATTTGTTATACCTGCAACACATAAATCAAGCCTTCATGCATAGTTGTTGCAGAGGACCTATTCATTTCTTTTTTTACATATTTATCTAACACTTAGACATGTACCATTAAACCAACCCTTTACATAAAGTTCTAGTGTACACTCCTAACTAGAACAACCAAACGCGAGGCTCAGATTTGATTGCCGACGTGGGCAGGCATTTGTGTAATGAACATTTAGATGTCTGCATTTCCGGGTCTGGGTGTTTATTAAATTTATTCTGGTATATATTTAAGTATTTCTATGTATTGGTATCGTTGACTGACACCCATAACACATGCATATAATTTGCTTACTTTAGAGTTAGATTCAATTTGCGTAACTTGTCCAGGGATATTTATTTATTTATTTAAATTAGTTCAATAACTTTGTCATATGCAGTAACAGATTTAAGAAAAACAGAATTCCAAAATATTAAGTTATTCTAGAATATCTCCAATATACAATGTTTTTACAGTTTAATAATATTTAAGTGAACATATATTTGTACGCCACAAATTGCCTTTGAGTTTTTACCGAAAACTGTAAGTTTACATTATTTAATACATTTTATGTGAAAAATTATCAAAACTATGTTTTTGGAAGAGTTTGCCAATACAAACTATGACACTATACATCTATGATCTATTCTGGGGTTAAAACAACATATATGAGTCATTTTCAAATTCTTTGGACCTGTGATGAAATTGACTTGTCCTCAAAGTTTAGACAAAAAAATAATGCTGATAAATATATTAATTCCTAATAATTCAAGTTCTATTTTGCAGAACAATCATTATATTTTACAGAATCGTTAATGGATACCTTATTAGTAATAAATAATGCCAATTTTATAAAACTTTTTAAACTGTTGATTTTCTGACTCCATACAAAAAAAAATGTCCGCCCATCCCTTTGCAACTTTAAGCACAATTTACATGTGTTATTTGAATGTTTTTAATTATGCTTAAATGCCATAACCCCTCTTAATAACTAAGATTATCATATATGATTTATTTAATAACAAATCGTTAAAGAACATGAAACTGTAGCAAACTAACTTGATGGTCCAGCAAATTAACCATTTGGTAACAAACTGTTTTGTAACGTAATATCAAGATGATTTTCTTTAAATTTTGAACTCAATCTAATGTGATTATGTTGGCAGAACTGACTCGATTCTGATTGGCTAGTAAAAATTGTCATGGCATGTGTTAGATAGAGATAATGAGTATTTTAATGCGCTTGTCCGCGGTGAAAAGCTGTTTTACAGTTTGGTTATCAAAAAAGAATTTTGCGATTTGTCGGTAAGTAATAAGTATTATACTTGTGTGATTTATATGAACCATTAATAATACATTGATCAAGTCATTTTCCTATAAATACCAAGTTATTCCTTCTGTTGTCGTCCGTAAAAACAAATATAGATTTGTTTTTGTTTACAGTTTGGTAACAATTCGTTACGTTACAAAACTGTTCTGGGTAAAGCTAGGTGTACAATAAGTATTAACCGACTTTTTCGATTGCAAAAAGTATGCTTTTTAAAAGTATGCTTTTGAACAAATTTTGTCCTACGTCTTTTGGAAATTCAAGAATAAAATGTGTTTTTGATATCAGACGATCAACGAATCGTGCTAATTTCTAAGGTCATTGGTTTTTTTTTATTAAAAATCTTAAAAGAACCATGCCGATACAAAGCTGAAATAAATAAATTTAAACAGAAGTTAACATTACTGAAGCAAATCCAACTGCAGATGGTGAATGCACGCTATTTGTGGACGTAGTATCTTCCGGAGCTACTCCAAACACCAACCAAGAAGATTTAACATACAAATTGATATAAATAATTACTGTTTGTTGAAAATACCATTTTTATGAAAAGGCTGAGTTATCTCAGATAGTGTTTTTTTTGAATATCTATTTAAAATCTTTAAATATAACCTTAGTAGACTAATACACAGTTATCAAAAAGTGTGATAAAATTTTTTGGATGTTGTACACTAAGCTTTAAAATTACAATTTGGTTACTTTGGTCCATTTTACTACAATTTTGTTGCAACAGTTTTGTAACAACAATTTGATAACGACCCAACAAATTTGAAAATGACTCTTAAGTGAAAGGTATTGAAATGGATGTATAGACTTATTACTCTTTGAGCATGGCATAAACAAAATGTAACTGTATGTTTACAAATTTTATTTTAATGAAATATGACCTAATATTCAACTGGATTTTCTCAATCATCTTTTAATTTTCTCTGTACTATTGAGATATAAATATTTCATATTCCGTAATGTCACAACATATCCCAACAGTTTCATCTTTTTGTACTACTAACGCAGAAGAGGATTTAAATTCATCTTATGTACTCTATGTATTGGTGTTGTTGACTGACACAAGCAGTAAGCACACTAGTTGCTTACATTTGCTTTAGATAGAATTTGTGTGATTAGTTACAATATTAACTATAGTCTAAGTTATGCTAAAAAAATATACGATAATAGAGAAAGACAAACGAAAGTTCATCATTAAAACTTAAAGAAATAAAATTTATCAAATAGGTAATTAAATGTTAAACAACCTAACCAACAAAAACAAAATGAAAGCTATCATTCATGATTAAACAACTCATCAGCTAATTTAAAGGCTTGATAAATTATTTAGGGACGGCACATTCTTACAACATTACATTAATGAATACTAACTTTGTATAATCTTCTCGTTTTTGTATGTAATATTTTTTCATAACTTTGATTTCACTTAGATTATTGTCAAGTTTCCATGATATAAAATCTACTTTTTTTAGTAACTTCTTTTCATGAAATTTAAGTTTTCGAACCATTTTTATAAAAACTTGCTAGGTACCTCCTTGCTTAAAATACCTATTGCAAATAATTTCTATTTTTTTCTTAGTAGGTACTAGGTAGGTACCTACTACCTACAAACTAGTAACTACAAAAACAAAGCACTACCAATAGAGTAGAGATGTGTTAACTCGATTTGCTACCACGAGTCAACTCGAGTTAGGTCCAACTCGAATCGACTCGAGTTGATTTGTCTTGAACTCGTAATTGACAATAATCGCACTCCCCGCGACAGCCCGACTACGCGTCGGCCGCAGATGAACGACACCGACACGGGCGCGACGAAGATTTCCGATCATTTGAAACTTCAAACTATATTCATTGGATGCAAATGACAATAAATACGGTCGCACATTTAAGGTTATATTGGACTGCCTGTTGTGTTGTGTTGTGGTTGTTAACCGCTTATTATTATCGTTTGTTTCTGCTTACTGTGATTTTGTTTAAAAAAAGGTTAGGACCGAAACGTAAATCTAATTAATAAAATAGATTCTGATATTTGTGAGAACTGTATAGATAATTAATTAATAGCATTTTATGCTTTCAACTTCATCAAGTTTGACTGATATTATTTTGTTAAGATTGCAAAATAATAATATAAATAGTGTTATTGAGAATTGATGTAAATTACATTCTTAAAAAAAAAACCCTATTACAAATGTCAAAAATAAGTAATACACATATATGAATTATATTTATTCTACTACTCAATTGATTCAAGTGTTATTTTGTGGAGATTTTTTTTTGTATGGTATTGGAAGGCAAACAAGCAGACGGATTTCCTGACGGTAAGAAATTCACGCCGCCTCTTTAGAAAAAAAGGTAATAATGGTGCGTTGACAACCTGAGTTTGGTTTGTTAGGCTACGAGCAAAAGTAAGTATATCGGCTACATCATACTCCAAACTGGAACACGTCAACGTCAGGAATAGATAAGGTAGTGGTACCAATCCGGGTCAGTCGGTACAATACTCTATCACCTAGTGATATGTCACGGTATTAGTGATAGTAAGCATATGCTCGCCTTTTACGAGATGCCTGGCAGGGAGGCAGATAGTCTATTCTGCAAAGAAGCCAGAACCAACACGGTTAATAAAACAACAAATCTTACCTCGCTACTCCACCAACATGGAGCGGAGGCGGTTTAGCAAAGTAAGAATATTGTTTTATTTATTTTTATCCTAGAAAATATTTCTTATCACGTTTGATATGTTAAGAAACAAACGAGTTATTAAAATTGATAAAAACATGCTTGGCTGAACGTCATTTTAGTTAACTCGAGTTCAAATCGAGTTACCGAAATTTTAACTCGGGTTGACTCCACTTAAGTTTAACCCGAGTCGGCACATCACTAACAGAATGTACAAATAACAATCACAGATTAAATATTGGTAGTACCAGGATAGGACTCTCTCCGCTCTCGCGAGAACGTAGGATCACTTTAACCCTAGCGCTCCAAGCGGTTTTTGGTGGAAATAATTAGCGTTGTTACGTGAGCACACATGCATGTTTTTGAAACGTAAACAGATACCTCGATTTTATACTGGTATATACCGTTAATTTAGCTACAATGCGTTAGCTAAAAACATAAACAGAACGAAATTGTAGCTCAATAAATAACGTTATAATACCGGCAGGGCCGGCCCCAGGGTTGGGCGGACCGGGCGGCTGCCCAGGGCAGAAAATTTTTGGGGGCGGCAAACAAATTTTAAAGAACGGCAAATTTTAACATATGAATAAAATAATAAAATCATGATATGAATGTGAAGGGTAACATTTTCTGTATCACATTTTACACAAAAAACAAGCCCAAGAATATGTACGTTAGTGCAAGCCTCGAGTAACGATTATAATCCAAGTCCAAATATAAAACAAATCACTCGGCTTGTATCGAACAACCGTCGCCGGCGCCGCCGCGCTGCACAGAACAGTGACAGCGTCAAAGCAACAGCGCAGTGGTTAGGAGTGACCTTGACGGGCTCCTTTCTTGCCCTCCTCCCTCAACGTTGTGTTTATTGTAGGGATAGCAGAATCGCTTCCGAATTCACGTGAGAATCGATTCCTTCTCAAAATTAATCGATTCTTAAGACTCGATTCCTAATTGCTGGAATTCATCAAGAATCGATTCTGGGTATTCAATGCTCCAATTTTTCGGCACAACTTCAAACCTTTATACAGAAAGGCCCCGGGGCCGGACGCTATCTCGAATAGAGTTATAAAATACTTTCCGTCCGCACTCATATACCTACTAGTAAACATCTTCAATGTATTACTAGCAGGCAGTGCTTTTCCTGACGAGTGGAAAGAAAATTGATAGTACTGGCAGATAAACTGGCAGATAAACTGGATAAACTGGCAGTTGCTAACGGTTATAGTAGAGATTTAGTTGAAAATTTAATTAAAAAGAAAATAAAGAAAAACATTTCACGACTAATCTATACAGTGCCATCTCAAAAAGA